>JAJEJO010000359.1:59135-171429 GCA_020662805.1 Glaucomys volans | reverse complement strand
ATATATCCTGCCATTTAATCTCACTTCTTTTCTTCATGGCCTAACTTTAAAGCAATCATGGGACAAAAGGTAACCTGATTATTTCAAAAAGCATATTTTGAAAGCAAACAAGGATATTAGGTTCATCTGTGTTTATCAACAATATAAAATCCCTAAAGTTTTCTATTGGTAATAAACTAATCTGGGTTATGGACTAACTGAAATTCCTCTGGAATAAGCCAGGTTTCATTAACAATAAGAATTATACTTTTGTTGTAATTGGCCTTACAACAAATTGGTAAATTTACAAAAATAGTAAATTGGTCATAGTACTTTAGAGATCAAAAACAGGGCAACCTGAATAGTATTTGCTCTACACCATCTTGGCTACCTGGTATTTGAATTGTCTTACACAAGGAGAACACATTCCATAGACCTAGGAATTAACTGATTTGCTTTTACTTTCTGGGCCTGGGTGTTTGTTAGTTAGTTTTTTGTCACTGTGACCAAAATACCAGACAAGAACAACTTAGAGAAGGGAAAGTTTATTTTAGCTCATGATTCCAGAGGCTTAGTCCATGGCCAGTTGAGTTCATTGCTCTGGGCTCAAGGTCGGGCGACACATCATGGTGGCAGGGCATACTGAAGGAAAGCTGCTCACCTTAGGGTGACCGGAAAGTAGAAAGACAAAGAGGAGATGGGAAGAGCCCCTCAGGGAAGATGCACCTTTCCAAGGCTTGTCCACAGTGATCCAACTCCTTCAGCCATGCCTCACCTGCCTATAGTTACCACCCAGTCAATCCATTTAAACTAGAATGGATTGATTAGACTACAGCTCCCCTAATCTAATCATTTCACCGCTGACCATCCCTGTGTTAACACAGGAGTTCTTTGGGGACACTTCATATCCAAGTCATAACAGAAGTCCAGGCTTCAGCCAGTAGATATGTTCTTGGGTCCAGTCCATAGGACCCAAAGGGGAAGAGCAGCCATTCATGTATGAAAAGGACTGCAGAGAAGCCAACTCAGGGAGCCCTTCTTCCTGGAAAATTACTAAACTATTTCAAATTATGTAACAATCAATTCTAAACTCCAATGTAATTAACATTTGCAAGACATTTTATAATTTATAAAATGTTTTCACATTTATTATCATGGATTTCCTGACTGGTTCTCAAATCTAGAGAGAGATGGCAGAAGACAAACAGACATGTGTGTGCCAGCTGCCCTCACCAAGTGCTGCAAATGCATCAGTTTCTGTTGGCATGACACGTCTTCAATGACAGCTTACCACCTTTAAGCTACCACTGTTCAAAAAGGTGGGCCATGGAGGTGCTACTTTAGGACCTTCTACCAAGGAAGAAGGTACAAGCTGATCCAGTACAGGGGTCAGGAGTGCATCATCTATTCTTTAATTACCAAATATTTCTGAGTTTCTATTATGTGCTCAATTGCTTTCAGTGTTGGCGATACTGAAGTGAAGCAAAGAACCTCCCCTCAATTCTTGCCTTATAGAAGATTTTCATTCTTCTGGGGTAAGACAAATAATAATAAGATAAAATACATGATGCTCTGGTGATACAGCAAACAGGGAAAAGGGACAGGGAGTACCAGAGAGATGTCTGCATCTTTAAATCGGTGGTCAGGGAAGTCTCATAAGGAGAAGCATGTAATGAAGGAGGTAAGAGGCAAGCTGTGTGGACACCTGGGAAGGGAACTACGGTGGGGAGGGGGTGAAAGGGCAGGTGCAAACACCTTATGGTAGGAACGTGTATGGCATGTTGGCAACACCAAAGGAAAGTCAGTGTACCAGGAACAAAGTGAGCAAGGGGAAAGTGTCAGGAAAAGGCAGAGAGGTAATGGACTTGGGGGCAGCAAATCCTGGAGGGCTTTGCAGGCCACTGTAAGGGCTTTGTTTTTCACTGGGTGAGATGAAAAGCAATTAGAAAATTCTGATCCGATGGGTAACATAATATTGGTCACCCTTCTCTGTAGACTCAGAGAGGCCTCAACTATTAAGACTTAAATGCTCAAATTCCATGGGTTGCTTATCTGTCAAAGAGAGAGAACTTCACAAACTACCATTAAACCTTGTGAGAAAATTTAAGACAAGTACAGATCAGAAGGCAATACTGTGCACATTGATTTGCGTAACTAAAATGTGTCAGGACTCTGCCTTTGTGCCTGTCTATGTAGGTCTCTGCAGTTACTCACATTTCCCTCTTGGTCACCCCATTGGGAATCCCAGAGAAAGAACAGAATGCTTGGCCAAACCTGAACTGGAGGCCCAGGGTAAGTGACAGCCTCTAGATGCTAGTCACCTGCTGCAAGCTAAGTCACCCAGGAACAGCACCAATAGTAAACATTTCAATGAAACGTTTACATAGTCCATTCAACTTAACCACTGTTAAAATCTTTAATCAGTTAAAAGAAATAGCAATCTTCTGAATCCAGATCTATCTAGTTCATTTTATAGATAAAGGGACAGAAAAAGCAGAATCAAAGGTGATGGGATCTACCTAGTCATGTGGTTTAGCTCCAACAAGTATGGAGGCTCTAGACTGAGTGCTTAGAACCTCTCACTTCCTGCAAAATGCAAACCTCAGTTCTGCTTTATGGAAATGACCATAACTCTTTTTAGAGAGAAGATCGAGATTCAAATCCACAGATGGGATTATGGGCAATGTTACAGAGGGAGAGTGACAGATTGATGGAAAAAGAGAAAAACACACTCACGCAGGCACCCACCCCAGGCAATCGAGCTCCTTTCATGGAGATCTTTCAAATGAGGGAAGTAATCCATCTGACTAGCATATTTTTGCAAAGGAGTGTGCTTTCACCCCAAAAAGGAAACAGAAAATTACATTCTTTGTCATGAGTATGCAACAAATTGAGAGGCTGAGATTGAAAAAGCTGAGTTTATTTCAAGGATCAATCTACCCAATGACTCATTTATCCTCATGTCCTATCACAATACTTCTGAATTACACGTGGATATTCATTAATAGAGAAAAATAGTTACTTGCAGTGTCTGAAAAAGTTTTATGGCTCTTCATGGGATGAGCTGAGATGCCAGGGAAAAGTGCTTGGCATTGCATACCAAGAATTAAAGATGAAAAGCACCCAAAGGTCTCTAACATCAATGAGGAATCACTGGAAATCTCTATCAATATTCTATATGTTCATTTGTCTGATGAAAATGCAATAGAATCCATTAAAAAGCACAACACAATCTTTACAGTTCATAAAAGTTAGAAAAAAGTCTGAGCAAACTGTACTTAATGCCTCCCCTTTACTGCTGAAGCTCTGTGCCAACACCTCCTAGCCACCTGCTGCACTCAAGTGTCATCTCCTAAAATTTCAACTTAAGTTCGAGCCTAAGGGAAACAATAGCTCCTTCTATTTGTTTATACATATAAAATTACTGTATTTATAGATAGTGGTTCATGTTAGAATAAGAGGGAACATTCAAACCCTTCTGTTATATTTATTGCCTTAATCACAAAAATAGATCCATCAGGGAAGGATGCCAAGAGAGTTCTTACTTCAACAATGCAAAGCACAATTTAATTATCCTCCCTACAGAACAAAACTGGAAATTTAAGGAATCATTCCCTTGAAAACAAATTTAAGGTAAAGTACAGGGTCGACAAGTAGGAGCTACAGACTAAAGGTAAGAAAACCAGCAGATCGCTAGGCAGAGAACAACACTTGGTGTCTGGGAACAGAAACACCAACCGATTCAAAGAACGAAGCTGGATCTGGGTCCCTGATCCACCCAACATTCCAACTCTCACCAAGTGTCATTCTCAAAGCTCAGATCAAACAGACACCTTTCAAAAGGGAAGTCAAAGTTTTTAATGATAAAGTTCTAAAATACCTACAAGTGTGCAGCACCAAAGCCCAACACCTCACTGTTGTCATCTTGCTTTGCCCAACTCACCAGGCAAGGTGGGTGAAGAAGGCCAAGCTGACAGTGACGGAGGTGGGGAAGAGAAGTACAATGCAAGCTGAAGCCACACAATTGTGCACAATTCCCAGGAGAGAAGCCACGGACGACCACCCTTAGCAGGTTAGTTTGGACATGCATAAACCAGCTGAGATGAAACAACAATCAGGCCCTCAAGTAAACCCACTCCTCATGGGCTACTGATCTGACCTCACCTGCTGTCCTCAGGCCATGCCACTGTCCTTACTGACAGTGCTCCCCTATCCTGGTTTTCCGTCAATGTCTAAATGCATCAAGTGCACTCATACCCCAAAGCAACCAAACCTATGAGATGCCATGGGGGCAGCAGTGAACCAAACTGACAAGGTGCCTGCTTTCATTCCAACTGGGAACACAAAGACATCAGTAAAACTGTGGGACTGTGAATGTGGCACCAAGAAATAAAACAGAGTGTGTGAAAAGTACTGGAGAGGAGGCTGGGAAGGCCTCCCCAGAGAAGAGACGGAGCTGAGCCCAGGTTTCTAAAGGCGCACACAGTCTACAAGTCCACAGCCTAGGACGCTACTAAAAATCACACCCACTAAAAATCACACCCACAGTAACAGGTTGTCTCTTCACCCACAAACTTGAGTGATGTCTGCCTGAGATCTCTTTAAAATGAACTCTGACAAATTAGAGTCCAGAGGAGCTCACTTCCTTTTCCATAGGAATTCTGAAATCTTTGCCAACAACTGCTGAGTACAATTGGAAGCCCAGGAATCCTTGCTGCCCCTGGGGTTTCCCACACAATAAACACCCTGTGGTTTCTGGCTGCTCCCTGGGCACCCATTTGGAAAGCAGCTCCTCCCCCAAACATGTCACTGATAGATCCCACTACTCAGTCTTGCACACAAAAGGACACCTTTCAGACATTTACATCCAGGAAGGAGGACACACCACAATCCTACTGATATGTACTAGCATTTGGTTGGGTTATATAAAAAGCTAAGTAATCATTAAAAAGGGTGGGGGGAAAATTAAAAAAGAGTAAACCTTTGAAAAGATTCCTTGTGTTTTGAAAACTTAGGGGAAAGAAGAAACAAGGTCAGCGTTCTCTCTTTAGGATAGGCTAGAACTCAGGTAGAAATTTCTGATAGAACATCAGATAGAAATTTTCTATTATGCAGAGTGTGGTGGCCACACCTGTAATTGCAGTGACTTGGGAGGCTGAGGCAGGAGGATTCCAAGTTCCAGGCCAACTTCAGCTACTTAGTAAGGCCCTAAGCAACTTAGTGAGATTCTGTCTCAAAATAAAAAATAAAAAGGGCTGGGAATGTGGCTCAGTATAGAGTACCCTAGTACCAAAAAAAAAAAAAAAAGGAGAAATTCCCTATTGGATATGCAAATGCAAATTGTTTCCAATGTTTTTATTATTTCCAATAACACTGCAGTGAACATCTATATACAAAAACACTTGTACCTTTCTCTAGAATAAATTCACAGATGTGGAATTTCTGAATAAAAAGTGTATAAATATCATTAATACACATTACTAAACTGTCATCTAGGAGACCTGTATCAATTTATATTTTCACCTAGAATGCTTTAATGTGCCTGTTTTTCTGGGCCCTTTCTTTTTGCTTTTTCACATTTTTTACTGTGTATTAGAGTTGTACATGGTGATGGGATTTGTTATAACATATTCATTCATACATGTACACAATATAACAACATAACTCCCCAGCACTTCCCCCTTCCTTCCCTTTATTTTTTCTTGCATAAAATAAGGCATTATTATTTTCAAAGTTTTTATAAGAAGTATGCAACATTTTCAGTTGCATTTCTTTAATTAGTAATGATATTGAACTTCTTCCAAATGTTAATTGATTCAATGACTTCTTTAAGAATATAGGCCTACCAACTAATCTTGAAGAAAGTCAACCAAAAGCAGCATGTAAATAAGAAGACATCTGGGCAAGGATGGCACCTCATCCCTATATTTTTAAAAACAGATCTACAACTACTGAAATATTCCTGTATTTATAATCCATATATCTTTTGTAAAACAATGGGGAAGAAGAAAAACAAGACTGCCGTTTCAGATCCCTCTCTATGAAGCTGGGCAAGGGTGAATTTCCCTTCCTCAGTATTTGGTGTAGGAATACAATGGGGTTCAATGACACCACAGATTAAGCAGCCCAGAAGGGGGAAATTGTAGTGATTTCTACCTCAACTGATCTGTAAGCTTCACGACAAGAGACAACATCTGCTTTGTAGGTCAATGTATGCCTGGTGCCTGGCACAATAGGGTCTTGATAGATATTTGATAGGTGTATTTCCAGAATGGTGACCATGAGACTTGAAGGGACATGAGCTTCAGAACTTCAGCCCCACAGATTTCAATATATCCCACCAGGCCCAGGGGTGCTGTGGCTCTCAGGAGGCATTACATAAGTATCTGTGGCTGCCACGGAGGGCAAAGGAGGCTCCTAATACCACCTCCTTGGTCTACTTCACAGGGATGTGGGGATTCTGGAAGGACAAGGCAAGGAACGGAGATGAAGAGGGTTCTGAAAACCACCAAGTGCTGCACAAAAAGGAATGGTAAGAGGTGGAGGAGGAGAACCGATTTAAACAGAACCCTAAGAGGCAGGACTGAGGAGCGCAGCGGAGGTTACCAGTGAAGAAGGCCTCGGCAAGGAGTCAGGCTGCCTCCCTGGGGTCCCAGGAGCTGCACAGGGAGAGTCTCTGTCCCCCTGGAGCCCAGATGGCTGATAGGACAGGCAAAGGGGAGCAACCAGGCCACTTTTAATTGTGTGGCCGGCCTGGGTCCAGCAGGAAGCCAGTGATTAGCGGAAGGAAGCACTGTTGCTGAAGCTTTATTAGGATCAGCATTCTGAGCTGGGAGAGGAAAAAGAAATCCCTGTGGTGAGAACTTGTTCTGGGAAAGAGGCAAAAAACAACAATCGCTTTCTGCACACTGGGGGCTAACATTGGTGCAGGTAAACCTCTGAAAGTGACTGAGGTGGCACTTCTAGAAGACCTGCCAGGAGAGATTTGCACTTGTAATGCCCGGTGGAGCAGACTACAGCTATCAGGAAGGCACGCCTGAGAGACAGGAAGGGGAGAGGGGACGGCAGGATGGAGACTCATACCTGGGCTGAGCAGAGAACTCTCACGGGCTCTCTATTAGGGATGGACAGCGCCTCACAGGCCTGTCCTCGAACCTTATTTAGAGTTGTGTTGTTCTGCAGTTCTCTGTGCCACTCAGAAACCAAACCACCAGCATCAACCCATCTACATATAACATTCAGCCTCCATCAGAAAACACAGCAATCACTATGAGACAGTGTGCCAGGGGCACTGCCACTCCTGGTTATTGTTCCATGCTCTCCAGACTCCAGTGCTCCCAGAGCCACCAGAGCGCCCCGGGAAACTAGAACCTGTTGCCATGGCAGCTGCTTTTCCCCCTCTTAGGAAGGGCACACTCCAAGCCATTATGAAAATAAAAAGCTTTTATGTTGTGTGACCAACTCCCCTCCAGCTTCTCTGTCTTGTCCAGCTAAATTCTGGGTAGAACATGCAGCAGAAATTGAAATGTGGGCATTTCCTTGAAGCAATGACAAAAATATTAATAAACCAGTTTCCAGACTGGGGTGAGGCAGGGGATGGAGGTAGAAAACAACTGTTCAAAGTGTGTGTGTGTGTGTGTGTGTGTGTGTGTGTGTTTGGGTGCAGGGGATGTGGGAGGAGAAAAGTAATTAAAGACATTCTCTGAAGAACATTAGGTTCTGGCTGATGGCCACAGGACTTTAAGGGACATGAGTTCCTTCTACAAGACCCAGGTCAAAATACTGTCTTGTCAGATGCTGAGGGAAAGAAGAAAAAAATCAGCAATGGTGATAGCTGATGAGTAAGAGTCCCCCCAAAGGACTGAGAAACCAACCCTATTGATGAATGGAAACCAGAGGAAGGACTCTCTGAAGAGGCAGGAAAGACACATTCTAAGGACGCCTTCCCTCAGGAGAAACAGAAGAGTGGTATTCTGTCACAACCGTACATCAAGACATCTGCCAAAACCCAGCACTGAGCACTAACAAAAAATGAGAAACGTGAAATGGTGCACTGGAATCAGAGCAAATTGCTATATTCCCCGTGTCTCTAAATGTGGGTAACCTTCCCACTAGCACTCACTCTCATTCTCTTACCTCTCTGTTCTGATAATTCATGAGGGAGGTGTCCTGGAATATCGCTCATCCCCAGGGATTCTTCCAAAATGAGGAATAGTTTCAGACCTCTATTTAAGTCCACAAAATGGAGATACATGTGTCCATTCTCATATGGAAGGAGAGGCAAAAGAGTAGCTTAGGAAAATCAAGTCCATGCCAAAGTTGTAGATGTTTCATTTCCTGCCCACAAAGCCAGCAGATTCCCTGAGGGGACCGCCAAGCGGCAACTATTCTGGTTTTATGACCCAAACTAAAACTGGAAGATAGAAGCTAACTCCCAAAACTCAGACCACTGGAGATGATTAAGCCTAAAGTTAGAGGTAATAATAAGTGCAGGACATGATGTCCAGCTGCAAGTGCCACACCTAACGGAACGCCATCAGTCTAAAGCTGCTTTCACAAGAGAGCAGGTCAAAGAGGGAGACTGCACCGTTGGACAGGCTGTGTTACCAGGACTTGAAGGGCGGAGGGCCAGGCTGCCCAGAAAGGATCACTCACTACTTTTCAGCAACTATGGCTGTTTGGCTGACTATTTATTTAAGAGCTGTTCTTTTTGGATTTTCCCTTTGTCTACCATGTTCCGCATCTCCTCTAGGATGTACATTAGAAAGGGCGTAGTTTCCTTTCTCTTTTTGGAAGTGGCTGTGACTCTGAGTTTGCTCTTTATCTCTCTCAGTTTTAGAAATTTCTTAGCTGTCACCTCTTGAAATGCTACTGCAATGGTTTGAGCATGGCTTGTGTCCCCCAAGGTCCACTGGGATTAAAGCATGGCTTGGCCCCCAGAGTGGCACTACTGGAAAGTACTTTAAGAGGTGAAGTCCAGTGGAGACCCTTACATCACTGGGGCATGCCCTCGGAAGGGACAATGGGACCCCCAGTCTCCCTCTCTCCTTGCTGTTCAAGATGTGACTGCTTGCTCCTACACACACTCCACAGAGGGTCACCAACTTCAGCCCTCACCAGAGGTCAAATCAAGGATGCAGAGTGATCCTGGGCTTTGAACCTACCAAACCAAGTTAAACTTCCTTCAACATAGCCTGTCTCAGGTATTTTATTATAGTATAAAAAGCAAACTTAAATAATCATCTTTTCCCATTTTCTGTAGTCTTGCCTTCTAGAAATCCTATGGCCATATTTTGGACCTTTTCACTCTGTCTTCCCTGTCTCTTCAAATACCTTCCCTTTCATTATGTTTCTGGGCTGCACTGTGATAACTTTAAATCATCTGTCCTCCTGTCCACTAAGACTTTCATCAGCTTTGTTTAGTCGATATTTCATCAACTGAGTTTTTAATTTCAATGACTATATTTTATTTCTATAAGCACTATGAGATTCTTTCACATCTGCCTGTTCTTTTGGATTTAATCCCTTCTTTGTATTCTTTATTATTTTAAATATAATTATCTATGATCTTTGTGGAATTTTTCTATTATTGTTCTATTATTTGAAATTCTTAGGTATGGATAATCCTGCACATTGATTCCACTGACTCTAGCTAATCATGGTATATTTCCTTGTATGTTCACACTTTTTGGTTAATCAGCAGAAGAGCTTTACTTACAGAAATCCCAGGCAACGTAAGTTGAGTGTATATTCTTCAACTAGCATTCAAGAGATATCACTGAGTGATACTGGTACAATAAACTTGAATGTGGTTACCATTTTCTTTACATGTCCCAGGCTGTGCTGGAGAAATTAATTGCCTATTGTGTCCCTGTGCTGAAAGTTAAGGTTTTCTCGTTTGTTTTCCCTAGTTCATCCTTTCAATGCTGGTGAAGCCTGTCAAGGATCCCTGCAGGTGGGGTTCTCCTTCTACCCTCAAGTCTTATTTTTATTCCCACATGGTTTTGGAACCCAAGTTGACCAACACTGGCAACTTTATGTTCCTCTACCCTGCCATCGGCCCAGGGCTGCTACGCTGTCAGTTCAGGTCCTTATTTTATAGGGTTATGCTTATCTTGGGCTGGGTAACTTTTGCTTGACTTATACTGTTTACTATAAGGACTCAGACTCTGAAAAGATGAGACTTCAATTTGAGTTAATATTGATATGTCTGTAAATGATCTTTGTCTTGTGAAGATGCAAATAATTTCTGTCTAGGAGAAGAAATAATCTCAAAAGTTAAGGTTTTAGTGTTCTGTAGAGCACAAACCAGTTTTGAATAGAACTTAGAGATCTTAGCTCAGTATCCTTTCTTTCACTGATTGTATAAACAAAGTCTCTGCTATCCTTTCTTGAACTACCTTTATATTTCTATGGATATATCATAGGTCTTTAACATGAGTTTATCCTATACTCTTACAAAGAAACATTCTAAAAATGTTTTGAAAATTGTACTTTAACATTAACCCTATTTATTATGTATCTGTCAAATTTAAGGCAATGTTTTAGGTTCCTTATATATAATTCGAATCCAACCTTCATGCTCTTTTCTCTTCACATACAATAGGGTGAATATTATCTGACTATCATGTCTTCCCAGTGGTGCCCAAACTGCCAGGAAATGTTCTTTCCCTTTTCTGGATAAAATGATCCAGAAATGTAGATTAAAATCATACTAGCTTTTGAGAGAAGAGTACTTAAAATCAACTAACCCCCCTATTGATTATTCCCATGAACTGGTTTTAAGTTAAACAAAAACACATAAAGAGAAAAACACCTTTATTTAAAAAAAAAATCAAATTTAATTTTAAAATCCCTTTATGCCATTGTTAAAATGACAGATCAGAAATTGTAGTTTGGAAGAAATGGAGTTAAAAAAAAATACCACAAGAAGCTGGGTGCAGTGGTGCATGCCTGTAACCACAGTCACTCAGGAGACTGAGGCAGGAGGATTACAAGTTTGAGGCCAACCTCAGCAACTTATCAAGACCCTAAAGCAACTTAGTGAGATCCAGTTTCAAAATAAAGTGGGGTTGGGGATGTGGTTCAGTGGTAAAGTACCTCTGGGTTTAACCCCCAGTACGAAAACAAAAAAAACATAAAAACAAAACAACAACAAAAACCCACACTATTATGTCATCCAATGTAAAAATTAAGGAAGAATATATGTTCAGAATCCTGACATCTGATCTTATGGCCAACTATATCAAGCACATTTCTAAACCAAGAATTTATAGAGAACTCAAAATGAGAATTCCAAGTTTTGAACTCGACATTATTTAATTGGACAAGTTCTCAAATAGACAGAAAATTAAAAAAGGGCTATTTTCAAGAGTAAAAAAATGTATGGAACTCTGAGAACTTAGGTATCTGAATCTGAACTGCAATTTTTAAAAACCTGGAGTTCTCTAGGTTTTTACAATCTGTACCAAATATATTCCAATGAACATGTCACAATACAAAATATGTTGGAGATATTTGAATAAAAAATGTCAGGTCTTAGTAGGTGACGATGAACATTTTTCAAGTGACTTCTGCTTTGATAGAATTTGTCCAATTTCCAGGAATGTACTTGACTATTTCCATAGGATCAGACAAATGTGCTCTAATGTACTCCAGGGAAATGTCTTCTAATTCGCACCTTGCTGCCACGTATGTGCCTCTTAGGAGGCAGCTGGAATAGCATAAGGTTATTTGTTTTATTTAACTAACAAGAGTGTTTGCCCACGGACGGCTGGGAGATCTCCCACTACCCTTTGGAGGCTCCACGAGAAGCAAAAACACTGCTGAGGCATGAATCTAGGCAGTGGCATCAAGATGTGCCAACGAGCATAGTGTTCACCATCACACATGTATAGGTTTTTTAAGAAAAGGCTAGTTTTATTTAAAAGTTCTCAAGCCAGCAGAATTATTAATTTCATTAAATCTTGATTTCATTATGCTACTTAAAAGGGGATGCAATTTAAAGCTTATGAAGTGTTTAATTCTGGAATTTTCCATCTAATATTTTCAGACCATGTGAAATAGCAAAACATATAACATGGAAAAGGGGAATTGCTTAGATTGAATGAGAAAGGAATTGGGATTTATTCAGTTATCTTCTATTGTTACATAGTAAAGAGATTTACAGAAAGGCAGAAAGATGCGAATAAATTCTTAAGCTTTTTTCTTTGTTTTAATTTCTAATACTGTAAAATAAATATTGATAGATGCGATCCACATACACCAAGGCTGTTAAAGGCTTCAGTAATCTTTGAACCTGAAGAGGTGCTGAGACCAAAAAGTTTTAAGAACCCTGAACTAAGAATATAGTGCCTTGGACAGGGTTTATTTTGGTTGTAATGAAAATGTTGGAATAGATAGAGGTGAAGGTTGCATAACACTGCCAATGTGCTTAATGCCACAGTATTGTATACTTTAAATGATTAATTTATTGCACATGAATTTCACATGGATAAAAAAAGAATGTTAAAAGAAAAAGAACACAGTACCTTGAAAACCACAAGTTGAGTCCAGCTGATCTGGCATAGTCCCCTTCCCAGAATGAAAACTAAGAGATATGTGCTTATCTATCATGGGGTGTTCCTCCCCGACCCCCACCTAAGATTAGGTTCTTTCTGCTTCATGTGAAATGTAAATGCTCTAGGAGACCCTGTTCTTGAAAATAATGAAAACCATGCCCAAATTTTTACAATTAAGTCCAAACCCAAGTTTTATGATCTCCATGGCATCCTGGACCAATATAATCAAACGATCTGTCACCAGCCAATATAAGGCATCCGTTTACCCTATGCATTCTATGCATCATACCGTGAAAGGTCCTTAGAACCAAAAGGTGAACAAAAATCACACGTGGTCCTTGAACTCATCAGGCTTATAATTTAATAGAAAAGATAAACATGAATCAGAAATGACATAAATAAAACAGGCAGTTCTGAAGAGTGTATACGAGGGAAGGGTATTTAATATTGGAAGCACCTGAAACAGGAAACTGACTGAATCAAGGGCCCAAGAAGGATTCCTTGAGGACCACTTGTGCCATTTCACCTGAAAGCTTGTTAGATATGCCAGGTCTCAGGTTCCTTCAGACTTACTGAAGAATCTGCATTTTAACGAGCTTCCCAGGTGATCTTGACTAGAAGCATTCACAATTCTAAAGAGTCCTAGGGGTTAATAAGGGAGGAGTCCTCTGGCCCAGATAAGAGACAAAAGCCTTGCAGTCAGGGAGAGGTGGACACATCTGAGGAACTCAAAGGAGGCCACTGTGGCTGGAATGGAGAGGGCACCAGGCGCACAGTGCCAAAGATTTTAGGGCCAGTGATGAACTAAATTTGGTCATGAGTAACCAGAGGGTGCGGAGGGACTCCAGTCCCCTGAACTTTGCCAGGCGCGCCTTCCTGGCACTAAACTGCTTTCAAAACAAACACACAGTTAGATACTCATCCTTTTATAGTTGCTTCAGGGCAGATTCCTTTAATTCCAATGAAAGAGTCAAGCTCTTATAGCACAAGTGGCAACAGCTCTGGCTCCCCACAATGTGAAACAACAAGGCAGGCTTGCAACACCTTAATCTGAGCATATAAGAAATCACATTAGCCGGCTGTGGTGGTGCATGCCTGTTATCCCAGAGACTCGGGAGGCTGAGGCAGGAGGCTTGCAAGTTTAAGGCCAGCCTCAGCCACTTGTGAGATCCTCAGCAATTTAGCAAGACTGTCTCAAAATAAAAAATAAAAAAGGGCTGAGGCTGTAGCTCAGTGGTAAAGCACCCCTGGATTCAATCCCCAGTACCCCAAACAAACAAACAAATGGAAGGAAGAAAGAAATCATATTAACATTTTGATGCTTCAGAGGGCCCTCACTGCCAGGGATATCTGTACTTACAGAGGTCATGACTGCCCTCTGGATTTTGCACACATCTTAAAGTACAATGTATCTGAGGTCCCTGATAACAAATATGGGTCACAATGCCAAGGATCCTGCTGAACACTCTATTTAGTGCTTGAGAAACTTATTGGAACATGACCCAGTAAGCTTGTAAAACTCAGCAGACTGCATTGAGGCAGCTGCACTAAATATATGCTATCAATAATGACCCCCACTGAGAGGGCAGAATCACAATGTGGGCTCAGGCTGGACAACAGAGTGCATATTTGAAGCATGTCAGCAGCAGCCAAAAGTGCTAGGAAGGGCAGGAAACATCTTGAGTAATACAAGGAAGACTGGTTCAATCTCCAGCTAATAATCCTACATCAGTAAGTGGTTCACTCTTAAGTCAACCTGATGTGAAGGAGACCTGGGGTTAAGATTTACAGCGATTTGAGATTGTAATCTCTCATTTTCTTATCTCATTAGGGACTTAGGTGTGCTGGCCTAAGTTTCTTACACCATGCATTAAAAGCAAAGATGGAGACCCAAGTTTATAATCAAATATCCCCCCATAATCAAAATTCAAGATGAGTAACCAACAATGGTTTGTGTCATTTTAGCAATGCCAGAAGGAACCGACTGCTCTCTAGTTCTCACAATGGCTCCATCCAGCTTTACAATTCTTTCTCCAGAGACTCTGAAGAGAAAACCTTCTTCCAGCAAAGATAAAATAAACTTCTTGTTTTTATAGGTTACAGAAGCTGTATTAGCAGCTGCCACATGGAACCCCAAATGGCCAGCTCTTCATCCCAAGATTAGGATGACATCAAGAATTTTGCATTTTTTTTCCTTGTGATAATCACTGATGAGCAATTTATCAGTCTTATGAGATCAAGGATTTCCTCACATAATTCGGACAAGAAGAGTCAAAGTTACTGAACTTTTACAAGGAACCATTAAAAAAAATGTAAGACAATCTCAGCAACCAAGATGGTTCCCAAAGAGCTGAAATTCAGGGCTTTCTTTTGGTTAGGAGGTCTGCTTCCACCCTTGTACCCACAAGCCACTTCAGGGCTGGGATCCCCAGCTAACTTTTGGCATTTACTCAAATCCAGCCAAAAGGAACAAACATTTGGTTTAGATGAACAAAAGCTTTGGCACACTCTGTAACTGCTGCCACCAAACTCCAAGTCTGGGACAAGGACAGCCTCATTTCCACCTTGGCCTCTTCCCTTCTGTACTCCAACGACACTGCTCACCTCATACATTATCCTGAAGCCTCTGTCCTCTGTCCCCTCTTTACTCATTTCATACTAATTTCTATTAATCCTTCAGATAACCCACCTCTCCTTATTCCAAATTAGGGACCCAGTGCCCCACCATCATTTGTAATTACATGTATCTATGTGGCTCTATGGGGCTTGTCTCCCCCATTCTCTCCCACTAGAGGATGGTCTGTGAAGCACCCAGAGCAGGCCAGGCTGAGTGTCATGGAACAAATGATATGACAGACCCTGGGCCTGCCATCAGGAAGCTTGCCCTATAACAGAGAGGAAGAAAACAGGTCAATTCTGTGTTTCAGAGACGAAGGCCACAGTATGCACAACTCTAGGCTTTGTGGAAACACACTGTACCAGGCAGAAAGCTTTTCTGATGGAGATATTGGCATGGGCAAAGCTAGAGATGGCTGGGAGTGGGCAACACAAGCAGCTGGTTATTCCCAGGGCAACAGATCTTGGCATGGAGTGGAGACAGGCAAGTCTGGAGAGGAAGCAGCATCCAGGTCTCAATATGCCTATGTCTGCCACGCAGGAGAAGGTAAACTTCAACTTTAAGTAGGGCAAGGGAAGGGCAGAGCTCCCTTTTGGTTAAAAACATACCTCCCTCCCCATCTGCAGAAAGTTAGGCCATAAACCTTTCCCTGCTCTCTTGCCAAATTTCCCATCAACACTGCATGTAGTCTGCTCAAGGGAACCAAAGGCAGGGAGCAGCTTTTCCATGCATTCCTCATACTTCTATGAGCCATCACAAATCAATCAGAGCAGGTTGATGAGAATCCAGAGCTCATGGCCAGGCACCGCCAGCCAAGTCTGTCTCATTCTCTCTCTCTCTCTTTTTCTTTTTCTACTTTAGTGGCAACTGAAGAAAAATACTATTTTTTAATTTTTACAAGTAAGATTAAGTTTCAGTGATGGGGATTATTGTGACCATGGCTTTGAACCTAAATTTCCCAAAATTATTCTATTCCCCATAGGCAGGTCATTAATGGCAGTCTTTTTTAGGCTGTCAAATTCCCACTCATTTATAGTTTTCACTATAATTTGAATGTATCAGGATAGGCTAGGTTGGTGGTAAAATATAAAGGTCATTATGATGGACAGCTAGACACTGCCTAGATAATTTTAATAAAGTAAAGATGGAAAGAGCTAAAGGGTCTCATCTTACCTTGAAGAACAATATTTGCTATAAAATCATACCTCCGTTTTATCATATGTAATGACTTAAAACTGGTCCTCCGCATATAAACCATCTCAAGGCCTTTTTATCAGAGAGATTAAGTCCCAAGATAAAAGATGGGATAAAGAGATAGTGAGTCAGAGTTAAGAAGTAAGAGAGTAAGAAGTCTGAGAATTGTAAAGGGGAGATTCTTCTCAAAACTCAAAAAATACTTCCCGTACACCTATGATGTGGCCACAGACAAGCTACTGGGGATATGCACACAACACTTGATCTCCCACCTCACAAGGAACATCAGAGTGGAGAGGGGGGAAAAGGGAGACAGAGACAAACAGGGCCAGAATAAAACTCACTGGACAAATTCCTGGAGTGTACACTTAAGGAAAAAGAAGCCAGAATTTTAGAACTATTTCTAAATGGTAAACTAGCTTCCTGAGGAAGGTGGGTATTGGCCATAGTTTAGATCACTAATAATGTACACTAGATCATATCTTGGAAACAATGCAGTTTCTAAGGGGAGAAAGAAAAAAAATAGAAAAAAATTCTAGCTCTGGCTTCCCCAAGGACAAGGCTGCCTTCAACTGCTGACTATGCTCTGCCCAGATTCTTAGGAATCAGAGCAAACAGGTACTGTCTAATGAAATGTACACTCCAGTGATGACTGTATAAGGAACAAGATAAAATATTTAACTACCAAATAAGGCGAGAAACATCAACCTTTCCTATATATCTATATATACATCTATACATATGTATACACACACACACACACATATGTGTATGTATACATATATTTAGTTGTAGGTGGACACAACCTTTATTTTATTTTTCTGTGGTGCTGAGGATGGAACCCAGGGCCTTACACATGCTAGGCGAGTGCTCTACCATTGAGCCAGAACCCTAGCCTCTCCCCTATATTTCTATACTCAAAAACCCTAGCCCCTCCCCTATATTTCTATACTTGTAAAGATCAGTAAAAAAAAGAAAAATAACTTTAATAACCACTGTGGGAAAAACATCACTTAGGCTTTTGTGATTTGAAATGGAATAATCTTGTTTTAGGAGACTCGATGGAAAATAGAACATCTTAGAAGAGGAGGTCTGTTTCAAGTGAGCTACTACCAGCTCCCATTGTCTTGACTTCAGATCTATAATTACACGCACATGTGGCTAGAGTATAGTGAGAAAAAAATAGGACTGGGACTTGGCTAGAAGCAAGGGTTCAGGGACTGGGGGTGTGGCTCAGTGGAACAGCTCATGCTTAGCATCTACAATGCCTTGGGTTCAAACCCCAGGATCCCCTGCCAAAAAAGAACACAGGTACAAATTCTGACTTTGAAATGGGGAGCAGTGTAACTGTGGGCAAGTTATGTAACTCTTTGAATCTCAATGTTCTCTATAAATTAAAAACCTTAATACCCGCTTTTGGTGATTTTTGCAACCATAGGAGACACTGGGTATCTCAAGTACCTGACACATACTAGGTCTTCAATAAATGCAAAGTGATTTCATTATTCAATTCATTATGCTTCTCAAAACTTCTAAGGCATAAAATGTTATCCCTAATTTTTTTTTTTTTTTGAACAGGGAAAATAATAATGGGAACTTTTCTCTATGGAAGACAATAATAAAAGACAGCTCCATAGTCTTGTGACAGCAAAGAGAGAACGCTCAGTTCATTCACCCTGAAGGAATTCTCCTAACACTTTCAGGGTGGCATGATTACTGTCTTGGGGATTAGGGCAAGTGCAGAGGCTGAAGCAATCAGGACATCAATACCAAACAGACAGCTAGCAATGGATACCGACAGAAGTAATAAAAAGTAAAAGAAGGCCAGGCGTGGTGGCGCACGCCTGTGATCCCAGCACTTGGGAGGCTGAGGCAGGAGGATCACAAGTTCAAAGCCAGCCTCAACAACTTAGAGAGGCCCTGAGCAACTCGGTGAGACCCTGTCTCTAAATAAAAGACAAAATAGGGCTGGGGATGTGGCTCAGTGGTGGAGTGCCCCTGGGTTCAATCCCCAGTACCAAAAAGAAAAAAAAAAAAGGTAAAGGAAGACCCCAACATACAAAGCAGAGTATTTCACCAAGTATCAAAAATTCACAGCAATTACACAAATTAATGGTGTATAGGCTGCTGCTTTTGAGCCCTTTTGAGCCCATTCCAGACACTGAGCATGCACTTTGCACACATAAACTCAATCTTCACAGTGTGACCCTGACTAGGTCTTATTATGCTCCCCACTTTGTACTCGAGAACACAGATTCAAATGGCAGGTAATTTACAGAAGGTCCTAAGTACCAGAACTAGAATTTGAACTCGAATCTGTGTGATTCCAGGGCTTCCACTCTTAAACATTGTGCCATTTCCAAATGCATCCATGAAAAACATGGGTCACTACCTTAAAGAAGCCAAGTAATCTATTCCTAAACAACAGGCTTAGTCTCCCAGAGTTCCATTTTGGTTTGTTCTCTAAGGTGTGAGTACCAACTAAGCATTGCTAGTCCTTTCTTGTTGACTTTTAAATGATGCAATGGTTGGGGACTCTGTCCTGGAACTGCTCCTCCTCTACCTACAAATGTGCTCTCGGAAATACCCTCAGTCTCAAAGTTGATATATACATATAAAAAAAAATCATCCATATGTTGACAGTTCATGATTGAACTCTTGGTTATCTTCACTCCTGACACTCACCACCCCATCATCCCAATAAGGCAGAACAACACCCCACTTCTTCCCCTTTGGCAAGCTGAGTCAAAAACCTAGGAGTCATCCTTGATTCCTCCAACATACCACATCTAGGCCATCAGTTAATCCATTTGGCCCTGCCTTCAAAAATTAATCTCAACTTTGACCACTTCTCAGCACTTCCATCATTATCATCCTAGGCCAGGCCCCAGTGTCCATCAACTACACTACTGCAATGGCCTTACAGTTGCTCTCCCCAACTCTGCGCTTGTCCCTACTTGGCCCATTCAGTAGAGAGCAAGAGAGAATCCCATTGAAAGAATCAACAATGACAAAGGCAAAATAAAAAATTAAAAACAAAAACAAAACCCCATAACAAACAAAGAGAAAAACAAAAACAAAAAACAAAACCAGATCATGTCACTCACCTCCTCAGCACCCTCCAGTGGTTTTCCCACTACAATTAGAATGGAATTTAAACTTCTTCCACAGATTCTAAAACCCTAGCTGGTTTGGCTCCTGCTGAGCTCTCTAAACTCAACTTACATCATATTGACTTTCCAATTGTTCCATGAATAAGCCAAGCATGTTTCCACACCAGGCAGATTCCTTGCTTATGGTCTTTGCACTTATTGCTGCTCTTCCTGGGAGAAACTTCCACTACCCTTGACATGGTTTGCTCTCTTACTTCATTCAGGTAGCATCTTAAAAGTTACCTTTGCAGAGAGAACTTCTCTGACCACTTGATCTAACACAGTCCCTTGCCTACTCCCAAAACTTTAACCACTTACCCTAACCCAGAACACTTAACATTCCCTGAAATATTTTTTTAATAGACAGCCTATATTTTATGCCATAACTTTTAAAAAAATCACCATATTCATGAGTCATAAATACAGAGTAGATGCTTAATGAATATCTGTGAATTATCTTTCTCCACAATTAAAATTTAAGCTTCAGAACAGTAAGGACTTCGTTTTGATCCTTGCTCTATCCCTATGCCCAAAATAGCTTTGGCAAATGACAGGCATCCCATTCCTTGAAGCAGGAATAAGGGAAAGGATCCTAGCAGCCCTATGAACACCAGGCTAACTCTCCACTTACAGGCAAAAGAGGACAAAACAAAGCGACAAAAAAATCATGAGGCCATTTGAACTCCTGTTTGAGTATTTCAAAGTCTACCATTACCCAGAACTAGATCATGCTCCTGAGAGTCCACATTAGATCCTCTCCTTCCAGATGCCCTGGAGTTACATGACCGCTGGCTTGGTCTTTTAAAAGATAAGGCATTGTGAGCCTGGGCTTTGGGTACCAGGAGCATTCTGCATCTCTAGATTTCCTTCAGGGCTTACAAAGCTTGCACCAAACAAGCTCACTTTCCCTAGACATAGTGAGTTACTGGATTAATTTCTATAAATGCCTCCATGCTAAGGCTGTAGGGAAAAGTCCACAAAGGTAAAACAGGTTCTCTGGTCACCCCAGTTCCATCCCAAGGAGCCACAGGGATGGTGCAGACTGAAAAGGCATATGTGTTTAACAATACATTCATTTAATCCAATCTGACAGGGAGAAGGGTTTGTTTCAGGCTGACAATACCAGGCCAGCTGTAGTCAGTCTTGCAGACCCTGCAGGTGTTTTCAGTTAAATGTGATAATTAAATTAGCTGCACAGCATGGCTAACTCTGAAATGGCAAACCCAGCTTCCTGGGAGATTTCCCCCGCCCCCCATGCCTTTCTCCCACACAAAGTGCAGAGAGCAAAGAGTCAGCCTGGTGGCAAAGGCTAAAGGGAAGGCTGCAAGCGAAGGTGTTTACAGATACTTTTGAAGGATAAAAACAGAGAAGGGGCAAGATGGGAGGGCTCTGCTCTAGCAGTCTGCAAAGCAGGCTGTGCCGACCTCATAGTAGATGGGGATCAAGAAAATGATTTCTTTCCATAGGCCTACTCCATCTAACTTGTTCTGCTGTCCAACTAGACAGGTCCCTGGTGCCCTCCCATCCTGAACTGTTTCCAAATTGACTTCCACTCAGATGTGTAAATTTCACAATCTCGTACAGGTTGAGTATCTTTCAACTGAAATCTTTGTGATGAGAAGTTTCAAATTTCCAATTTTGGGAGATTTGTGGATATTTGTATGTACATAATGAGATATCTTGGAGATGGACCCCTAGTTTAAATATTAATTTGTTTCACATATGCCTTATACAGAGCCTGAAGGTAATTTAACTCCAGCAAGATTGCATTTTGACTGTGACCTGTCACATGAGGCCAGGTGTGCAATTGCCATTTATGGTGTCATACTGGCTCTCAAAAAAGTCTTTGTATTTTGGAGTATTTCAGATCTTGGATTTTCAGATTAGAGATAATTTGCACTCCTGTGTTAGTCAGTTTTTCATTACTGTGACCAAAATACTTGACAAGAGCAACTTAGAGGAAAAGTTTATTTGGGGTGTATGGTTGCAGAGGGTCAGTCCATAGTTGACTCCATTGCTCTGGGCTTGAGGTGAGGTGGAACATCATGGCAGAAGGGTGGTGGCAGAGGAAAGCTGCTCTCAGCTCATGGCAGCTGAAGAGCAGAGTCAAAGAGGAAGGGGCCATGGACTGATATAGTCTAGGCCACACTGCAATGACTTACCCGCACCAGCCATGCCCCCAATAGCCTACCACTCAATAGTCCATTCAAGTTATTAATTCATCAAATGATTAGTCCACCGATGAAGTTACAGGTCTCATAATCTAATCATTCTGCCTCTGAACATTCCTGCACTGCCTATCACATGAGCTCTTTGGAGGACATTTTTAAATCCAGACCATAACAACTCATAACAAGAAGTTAAAGAAGAGAGGGAAAACTCTTCTGTGAACTGTTTATGTAAAAACCAAAGAAAACATTACACCTGTGCTAAGAATTAGCTGATAACCTCTGCATCTTTCCCCAAATTATTCTTGCCCAATACAGGTAGAAATTACCTTTGAGCTTTGCATTTGCAGAGCATAGACAAGAGATCATGTTCATGACTGCATGATTGTTTCTCTGAGACAAAAATGCCACTCCTCCACATCCACCTGTTCCACCAGTCAGCCATTAAAAAAGCACTTAAGAACTCAGAGTGAAGATGCTAAGAAAGTCTCTAAAGTTGCTTTTCCAGTTCCTAAGCAAATCAAACCCACCTGCTGCTGTTTGCTTTTGCCAGTCTTACAAGGAGCCAGCTTTTACTTATTGACGTTAATGGTGTGTTGGGGGTGGGGAGGTTCAATTACCTATGCTAAGTGGCAACACAATCCTGCAAAGTTCTTTCTCTCTAAATCAAAATTCTATATCTGATGCCCTTTCTTCCTATTGACTGCTAAAAAATTCCAGATGTAGTCTGAAAAAGCAAACTAAGAGACTGAACAAAATCATTTCTAGCACTATCAATTGTCAACAGCTAAGGGAATGAGAGGAGGCACCAAGGTCTAAGTGGTATCAAAAAGACCCAAATGGGAAGTTAAACCCAGCCAAGGAGCAGACTTGGTGAGGCAAAAAAGATACCTGGATGAAAATTCAGGGAGACCCTCACTCTCCATTGTTGTTGCAGTTTGTCTCTTTGAATTCTGCTCCTAGGTCCAGCCCTGCTAACATATCATCTTGGAGTCCAGACTGACTATAACTGTAGCTATACTTATATTTCTTTTTAAGTTTGAGGATGGAACCCAGGGCCTCATGCGTACTAGGTAAGTGCTCTACCATTGAGCCATGCCCCAGGCCTAAACTTCATTTTTATTGAGTTACTATAACATTGTTTGGCTGAGTAACTCAGAAACCTAACCTTTGTTAAGATTTTCCTTTCTTCATTAGTAAGCTTGCTGGTTATCATCCATCTTCCTGTCATTCACAGAAGGTACAATACAGTAGTTCTGGTTCATTTGAAGGGTGGCAAAACATGAGAAAGCATGCAAAGACTGACTGCCTTGTGGACAGGAGCACACACCAGAGGCAATCAGAGTTTAAAGACATTCCTGGAAACCAGGGTTGGGGGAAGGGAGACACGCTCAGCATGACAGGGGCCCAGGCACCACCAGTGCCTGCCTACTGAGAGGCTGTAGAGTAGCAAGTGTTCCTAATCTTCAAGCCCTCTAGGTGGTCCAGATGGCTACATGCAGAGTCAAAGAGACTTTTCGTTGATTGCACAGTTCACTTTTAGAAATTCCTCATACCACCAGAAATTTCAGACTGATCTACAGAGACTTCTACGAAGACACCAGCAGGGCCTTATCTTTGCAGGCCAGAAAAGGGTGGCACTGTATAGCCATGGTGACCTGTTTAGACAGGAGCCCCATCATCTGCAATGAACCTGTTAAGAGTTGTGTCTCCTGCTGTTGCCCCTGGGGAACTAGGGCTATTTTATGGAGGACTGTGGCAGAGGTGTAAGAGCCTCCACATTTTAGAAAAAACAGGAGCTGCTCAAGCCCAGCAAGGACACAGAGAAGGTCAGGTGCTGAGGTGTTTCTATGTCAGATCTCTCTGGGTGGTTCAATACCAGTCCTGTGAATCAAATTCTACGAAGAGACTGGCCCCTTTGGTTCCTTGGTTCTCTTCCCTGGTATTCTAGGCCTTCAGCCAAGCTGTTCCACTTCTTGGCCTGGACAGCATTCCACCCACTTCCACTCTAACCCCTGTAGCCCTGCTAACCTGCTTACATCTTTTACAATTCAAGTTAAATGGTAATTAACGACTCCTACATACTTCACGCATTCAAAGAGCTCAGAGCACTGCCTGGGAGAAAGGCAGTGCCCTCCCAAGGATCGAGATGAAAGTATGTTAGGTATATAAACAGATGCAGTCATTGTGGAGAATAATTTGGCAATATCAAGAAAAACAGAAGCTGTTTGCAGTTCTATTTCTAGGTATACATCTTACCAAAGCTCACACGGGCATGAAGGGATGTTTACAAGGACGTTCACTGCAGCACTATTTGTAAGGGCAAAAATGAAACAACTCCAAGTGTTTATGGGTGGGGAAAGGGATAAATAATGTCAACACACTTATACAGCATTTAAAAGGATAAGGTAGCATTCGTCTTGAAAAAATAAAATTGAGTGAAAAACACAAGCTGATAAAATACATCCCAATACCATTAATGGAAATTATGATGTACACAAATATGAGATGTCCTCTGCTTGGACACACAGAAAATATCAGTTTTAAAATACCAAAATAGTTCAAAAGGATACACAATGGTCATGTTAATGCTTTCCACTGGACGGCAAAGGAATGACAGGGGGGTGAGGATATCAAAAAGGACTTCAATGTCAACATCAGAGAGAAAGCAAATATGTTAACCATCATATAGGTAAATATTCATATATGGGTAAATATATACATGAAAATTATAACAAAACATACAAATACACATGTATATACATATGTGCACAGATATATGCATATATATGTATGCATTCCAATTTATTTTTTATATATTTTGCTCTTTTCTTTTTTCAAAATAAAAAGGAAAGGAATAGAAGAGGGAGGACAAGTTTTGGGAAGTCAGATGTATTTCTTCACACTGTTTTGAGGAACTTTTAAAAGCTCTATGTTAGGGGAAGACAGGGAAGGACAATAGGAAAAAGAAAACAGTTTAAAAAATAAAATCAGCAACTTAGTGAGAAGTCTCAAAATTTAAAATAAAAAGGTCCTGGAATGTGGCTCCAGGGTTAAGCATGCTGGGTTCAATCCCTGGTATCCAGAAGTAAATAAATAAAATAAAATAAAAATAAAGATAAAAATTTTTAAAAGTCAATTATAACTTTAAAAAATGTATATTTGGTCAACATTATCCATAAAAGTATGGCCCAGACTGTAGAAATCATTATCCATAAAAGTATGGCCCAGACTGTAGAAATCACTTTGAAGTTTATTAATAACTGAGACCTTTGCTGTCCCTTTCACCCCTCATTATGATTTAGGAGATCTTGAATGGGCCCACTGATCTTTCTATTCAAAAACAAATATCCCTAATACTGTGGTCGAGCCTTTGTTAAATGCTTTGAGAAAAAAACTCAAAGGAAATTAATATTGCAATTTTGACCTAGAAATTTATTCTCTCTGGCTCATGCGTGGTTAGCCAATAGTGACTCTTTAAAAGAAAATTTTATATTTTGATGATAATACATTGGATCATTGTATACAATGTTTATTGAGATAGCTCTGTAAAATGTTGACCTATTATAGAGAAATAATTTTTTATACAATTGAAATGGTAAAGGCACGCTTGTAAAAATTATGACAATTCTTATTCTAGGTAACAATTAAATAGAACAGTTCTAGTGTTGTGATTTAAATGATAACCTCTTCACTTCCTGACTTCCCAAGCAGTCAGGACTCCTCCCCAGTTCCCACAACTGCACCCTACACAGGGCTGTGGTTTTACCTGTGGACATGCCCAGTCTCCCCTCTGGGCTGTGTTACTGCCTCCTAACAGAGAAGGTCTTGTGCTCATCTGTGGGTGTCTGACATCATTCATCTGGCATGCAGAAGGAAATCTAGTAGTTGTTAAATAAGTTAGCATATCTGAACAGGTCTTATCTCTAAGGTATGCAGTGAAAAAGAAGTCTCTAGCATAGCAGGTTGGGCAGACATATTCTCTTAAGGGTCGGATTGTAAATATTTAGTCTTTAGGGGTTTTCTTGCAACTTTTTTTTTTTTTTTTTTTTTTACTGGGAATTGAACCCAGGGGCACTCGGCCACGAGCCACATCCCCAGCCCTGTTTTGTATTTTATTTAGAGACAGGGTCTCACTGAGTTGCTTAGGGCCTCGCTAAGTTGTTGAGGCTGGCTTTGAACTCATGATCCTCCTGCCTCAGCCTCCCAAGTGCTGGGATTACAGGCGTGTGCCACCACGCCCGTCTCTTGCAACTTTTTCATCTGCTATTGCAGCTTGAAGGCTGCCACAGATAATAAGTAACTGAGTGCAGCTGTTTCAGTAAAGTTTTATGAACACCAAAATCTGAATTGCATATGATTTTCATGTGCCATGAATTTTTAAAAGTACTTTGAAATGTAAAACAACAACAACAAAAACAAACAAACAAAAAAAACCTTCTTAACTTGTGGGTCATACAAAAACTAGCAGCAGGTCCGCTGCTCTAGCAGATCTGGACCAAGAGGTAGATGAAGAAAGCACAGGATATCAGACAACTGAACAGGAGGAAAAGAGAAAGCGGGACCAGAGATGGATAAAAAGCCTATGGACCCTCATAGTTCCTGTGCAGAGGATAAAAAGAAATCATGCAGAAACAGAAACAAGCAGGCAAGTTTCACTGATGTTATTTTTCTGTTGTTTTAAACCAGTTCTATGTAAGGATAAAGCTTGCATTTAATTATGGCTATGGAAGTCAGAAAAATACATTGGTATAGTTACAAGGTATTAGCATTACTATTTAAAGTTACAATCAATGGAGCAAAACCAAACACAAAAACTTTTTAAGTTATAAAGTTTTACCCTTTTCAGCATTGCTGAAACATTCCTAATCTCTGCTGCCCACTCTCTGGTACAGATGCAAATGAGCAGAGAAGCAGACAAGACAGGAGCAAAAGCAGACAAAAGGGATTCTGTCTCAGAATAACCAGGATTGACTATCCTGTCCTGTCCCACCCAGTCCTGCTGCATAAAGTCCTAGATGTCTCAGGGGCTCCGAGTCAGAGACTGCTCCTCTCATTAAAAATAATTATAACTTTTTAAATAGCACACATGGTTATTATATAAAAATTCAAAAATAAAGAAGCCAAGAGAAGAAAACCCAAGTTTGGATATCAGTGGCTACCTTGTAGACTGCTATCCTTGACTGCATTGTGTGTGTGTACATAGTTTTTTAAAAAAAAAAAATAAAAAAAGAATCCTTTTCATTTTGTAGATGAAGACAGTGATGGCCTGGTAAACTAATTCAAGACTGTGCATAAATGAGCTTGCAAACATGCAGGATAAGAGCCTCCGTATGTTAGGCCAATGTTCTCCCCTGCAGCCCCCTAACAGAAATAATTAGCAACTTGGCTAAGTCAGTGCCTTGTCCATAGCAAGGCTCAAGTAAAAATTAATACATGTTGAAATGAATGATGATGCCAGGTGGATGGTACCATTTCTTTATCTCACTAAGCTCTGTCCAAGCCAGCAGCCTCAGAGATGCTCCTGATTATGGATAACACTGGAGAGCATAGTTTTCAATAGGCTGCCAGATCACAAAGACACAGGGGTATGAGGCAGCCCCTTTAACAATCATTGGAATATGATGTAGACTTTTTCCTATGGAAAGTGCTTCAGTTGGATTTTTCTTTGGCTATCTTTTAATATAAGGCACCAGTCTGGATCCTTTATGGACTAGTTTATTAGGAATTCAGTTTTGGATTCCCCCACCTGCTAAGGGAGCATTTGAAGTGGCAGAAAACATCAAGACATTTGCATAAGGGTTGCCTTAAGTTGCAGTTGAGTAAGACCAGACTTAACCATGAGTCAAACAATTTCTGATGTGCTTACTCATGTCAAGAATCACAACACATTAATACCATGACAAGGAAAGGATAATCTATAATTTTTTTGCTACTGCTCTTTGCTTCATTAACCATCTGGCTAGGACTAGGGAGAATGACACTGTAAGACATGCTATGACAGAGGAAGAAAGACTCAAAACTAGGTGGCATGCAAAGCAGTGTATGTGACAGTTCTAGTAAGAAGGGAAGTCTCGTTTTTAAAGTATCAAAGTAATAATACAGAGGATGAGAAAATATGACATGGCCAGCTGGACTGAGAGGTATGGGAAACCCCCATTTTCCTGGTGACTTAAGGAAACATGTTCAATTATGCCCATTTGGGAGGAGCTGGTAAACCAAGGTAGCACCTTCCCACCATCAAACACCACTGCAGATGATTCTGGGTCCAGGGCATATCCAAAGACATGCAGTGAGAGGAGGTATGCCTTTGTGAAGTGTCAGTTCATGTAAAAACAGAATCAAGCATTCTAGGGAATGAGGCTGTGTAACCAGGCATTAGAGAAACAATGGAATGTGATGTTTGCTGTGTTATATTTGTTATTGCCATGGCCCTATCTTCCACGTAATGATGTATAACAAGGTTATCCAAGCACAGATCTCCCACAGAGTTAATATCTGTGCCAAAGCCTGAAGCTTCTAAAGTGAAACAGGATTCTTTATGGTCAAGAACTGCATTTAAGCAAACATGAATCTTGTGAATACCTGCCCAGAATCCCTTACATAATGGCACCCAATTTTTCCTTAGAAAATTTCTAACTGGGTGCCCCTCTCCCATTGCATAAGGTCCTATCAAGAAAAGTTAAGTATTCCACTACCACCTGGCCACAGAAGCATGGACATTACCCGAGAAAGGCCTTTACAACTCTATACTAGGAACATTAACCCACAATGGAGTCACAATGGGACCAAAGGGGTTGGAGTTGAGATGCTGCAAAGGCAGTGCTCCAAAGGGTCACCCGTGAATTGCCTGGATACTTTCCACTCTGTCTTTCATTCATTTATTCAACAAATAACTTCTGAGTGTTCCTACTAGGTACAGAGCACTCTCCAGGTGCTAAGGATTCAGGAGTGCAGAACAGATGGAAATCAGCCTCACAGAGCTCACAGTTCAGTGAGGAGGCAGCAATAAGGAACCAAATAAGTCAATTATATAGGGTATTTGATGATGACATGTGCTATGGAAAAATTAAGCAATGCTGTTGGGTGGGGAGTGTGGGGGTTGGAGCTTATGATCTTGGATCAACCAAGAAAGATCTCGTCTCACTGGGGAGGAAAGAACGAAAGGTGGGAGTCAGGTCTGAGGACCGAAAGCCTGCGTCCTGGGGCACAGCAAATAAGACTGAAAAGGAGCAGGGATGAAGGCAAAGGAAAGCCCAGAGAGTGTGATGTCCTACAAGTCTAGTGAAGAAAACGTTTCAAGGTGGAAGGAGTGAGAGAAACTGTGTTAAATCCTTCAGGATAATCAAGGCAGGGAAGTCTGAAACTGATTTAGCAATGTGAGGTTCTGGGCAACACTGACATGAGGCTTTTCAGTGGAATAATGGATGGAAAAGCCTGAGCAGGTTCAAGAGAGAATGAATGTGAAAAGAGAATTTGGGAACAGTGAAGAAAGTCAACTCTTTGGGAAGTTCTGAGAAAAAGAGGACATGGCATCTAAAATTCCTTCCTTCCTACTGGGGATTGAACCCCAGGGACATTTGACCACTGAACCACATTCCCAGCCCTTTTTTATTTTGAGACAGGGTCTGGCTGAATTGCTTACTGTCTTGCTAAATTGCTGAGGTTGGCTTTGAACTTGCAATCCTCCTGCCTCCATCTGCCCAGCTGCTGGAATTGCCAGGTGCAGGCCACCTCACCAGGCCTGGGAAAGTTTCTTTACAGTTCTCTTCTCTTTCTCTCGTGTCTGTCTGTCTGTCTGTCTGTCTGTCTCTCTCTCTCTCTCTCTCTCTCTTCCTCTCTTCTCTTCTTCTTCTCTCTCTCTCTCCACCCCCCACCACCTCGGTGGGAAATGGGTACTGAGAATTGAAACCAGAGCACTCTACCACTGAGGTACATCCATGGCCCTTTAATTTTTTATTTTGAAACAGGGTCTCACTAGGTTGCTTAGGGCCTTATTAAGTTGCTGAGGCTAACCTGGAACTTTCAATCCTCCTGTGTCACTGGGATTACAGGTGTGTGTCACCATACCTGGCTGTTTTCTTGGTTTTCAAAGGATTGCAGAAATTATCACATGTTATCTGCTGACAGAAAAGAGTATCGAGGGAAAGCTCTATATAATAGGGGAAACTCCTGGAGCCAAATCCTATGGATGCAGTTGGGAATCAATTGGCTCCAGAGCCCCAAGGAAGGCAGGCAGGAACTTTCCTACCTGCCTTCAGGTAGGAACACTACCTGTTCCTCTACCACAGAAGAGGGATGGTAGAAACACAGGTACAAGTGTGGATATGGTGGAGGTAGCTCATGGAAGTCTTCTTCAATGGGATGCGAGATCTGAGCAAGAAAAGAGGTAATGGTCTAGGAAAATGCTATAGGATGTCAGGCACCAGGAGGACCCTTGGGGTTACTTTGCAATGTCTGAAGGTTCAACTCTACTTTCAATTATGTGATTGACCTAGAAGCTTTCTAATAAATTTCCTTCTTTTAATTAGCCACAGTTAACATCTGTTGCTTACAACCCCAAACTAATATACCAACTCTTTTTTTGAGGCCTATGGCACCCCATTTTCTCACTGAAGGTCTGACTTTAATAAAATGATGATTTTATTTAACCCAATATTCTGCTCCTTCAAGGGCAGAAGAAGATCTTGCAAAATACTATCACACCAAACCTTTTGGGTTCCTCTACAATTTACTGAATAGAATCAAGAAAAAGTGATTTACACTTATAATACCAAATTAGAAACACTAAATCAGGATGCTGAACTGCCTAAAGAAAAATATTCCTGTACATGTGAGAAAGCAGAAAGGACTGAAAACACAGTTCAAACACCTAAATCTTTCTTCAAATCCTTTTATGAGTTAAATAGCAAAAGAGACAAAGTAGCTATCAAAACAGAATGATATTGAATATATACACAACCTTACTTACACTGTATATCAATACTTCATTAAAAATTTCAGTAACTCAGGAAGGAAATCCATGTGAAGACTGTACTCATGGATAAACTGGGAGTCGGGGGCAGTTTTCACAGTGGATGGTAATGTTTGATTCAGGAATGCATTGGAAAGGACGTGAAACTGAGTCACACAGAAGGAAAGTCAGAGTCTCCCACGAAGAGAAGTGTTTCAAAGATCACAAAGATGAGTGGAAATTTCCAGACCATGCAGACTAAGATAAGTCTTAATGATATAATGTGTTGTCCCCCTCCAGGAAATTAAGAGTTATTAAACTGCAGCAAAGAGCTGCTTCTGAGATGAAATCAGCCTTGCAATACCAAGAAGCAGGAGGGTAAGGGGGAGGGGGTGAGGAAGCGGGGTAGGAAGAGCTGCCTGCTCCCACCCCCCATGGAAGACAGCCCCTTTCAGCTTGCTCTTCTGAGCAGGTGCTCTGTTCCACGGGGCATTGAATCATGGTGAGCCCTGAATCCTCACAGGGAAGTGTGAGGCTTGGTGTAAGGTGGGACCTGAAACCAGATATGAACAGCTGGCCCTGTGCTGGCTCATGTTTTGCTAGGAAGGGTGAGATGCTCAGCCCTCGGGCCAAATACACACAGACAGCCAAGAAAACAATAGCAACACAAATACACACACACACACACACACACACACAGAGAGGGTGTGTGTGTGTGTGTGTGTGTGTGCGCGCACTGCTTTCAGCACCCAGCCCTAAAGGTTTTGCTTACCAATAACATAACTCTGAAGAAGCCCCATCCAGTCAGTGAGAATGGCTTGTTTTGGTTCAATTGCTTCCAAAATTAAAACTTAAGGCACAGCTTCATGATTATCTTTCTTCCACTTCCCCATCTCTCAAACAGATTACAAAAGTCAACGCTGACAGAGAATATACTTCATGCTATATACTCTTCTAAGAGTTTAATGTGGATTTAATTTAATTCTCACAACTCTGAGAGGATAGGTCCTCTTATTGGCTTACTTTAGGCTTCCCATAAAGAAGAGACTGAGGTAAGTCTTTTTGATACTACTTTAAGAGAAGATTCTCAGGAGGAGTGAGGCAGAGAAGCTAGCCATCACCTGGTTGAAGGACCGACACACAATCTCGTGGATCCATCTTCAAAGAGGATACAATGACAGCCTCTTCAGATCCCCAACTCCATCTCCCACTGGCCAAAGGCCTTCCCCCTGGAATGCTTTAACATCCTTGGCTGCCAGGCTATACGTGCGTGATGCCATCTGTGTCATGCCTCCGTGGGGTTGAGGATAAGGGCTAAGAGGCACAGGACACATGGGACAGGCAGGAGGCTGTGAGCTATCAGACTGCACTTGCGCAAAGTGAGCTAGAGGCCACACAGAACTCGTCACTGCCGTGGTGGCTACAATACAGACAGGAGAAGCAAGAGAAGCTGAAGAGTTAATTTAAAAGTTTCTGATGTAATTGTTATCACCTCTTTGTTCAGAAAAGGAAACTTGGGAGTAGAGAAGTAATTCATGCAAGGTTACAGGAGAGACAAGATGAAAATCAGGCAGTCTGGCTGCAGAATGTTCTCTCTTAACCACTGTGCTCTCAGCCTGGAAAGATGAACTGCAAGTACCTGGAAATCTGCCCTACCACATTCGAGCCACAACTGAAGAATTGGTGAGAAGTCAGTCAGTGTAAGAAAGTAAGTGTGGCTACCAATGCTCACTGAATAATGAAAAGGCAAGAAAGGACTCCAGTGTCTCAAAAGGGAGACGACTGCTCCCGTGGCCAATGCATGAGAGGGGGACATCAAGGTTTGCTAAGTGTTCGTAAAAAGAAACCAAGGCATGGTCACCTTTGTTGATACGCTTGCTCTTCTAATACCCCTGAAATAAAAAAGGGGTGGCAACTAAGAAGGAAAAAGAGAGAATCCTCCTCCATGAATTTGAGGGAACTCCATGGGTGACTCCTGAGCTCAAAAAAGGAAGAAGCAAATTAGAAAACAGCAAAGCCATTGAAAAAATCACTCCAAACAGAAGTAGAAGAACTCAAAACAAACTAGAGGTCCAAATCAAAGGAGCCCTAAGACTGCGGAGGATTAACAGCTTGAAGTCAGGCATTTCCCCTTGGAGAATGGGCGTTCCACAGGGTGGGAAAAATGTAGTTCCTTGAATTCAGAGTTCTGTTGATTTTTTTTTTTTAAGCAAAAAATTTAAACTGCACTTGTATCTTTCTTTCTCCTAACCCTGAGTATGGAAAGCCACAGACTAGAGAAATTCTTACACTGAAAGTAAGTGAAAGTCTGGCAGCTAGGCTAAATAAGGATTGAGCTCTGATTTCTTCTTCTCCATTTCCATTAATTTAAAGCGCTAAGTTATCTGTTTGCTTTAAAATATGCGGTTGTCCTCTTTGCAGTGTCCCTTTAAATAGATTTTCCTTTGGCTCTGCCAAAAATAGCTGGAGAAGGTCCTTTGAGAATCCATTCTTAGTCTTTAAAAAAAAAAATACACTCTTTTCCCTGCCCTGTAAGCATAAATAGGCCTGGAAGCAGTATTTCCCGCTTCTTCCAGGGACCTCCAATCTATCAAAAATAATAAGTCTTTCAGGAGAAAAAAAAAGAAGCAAGTGAGGGAAGTAACTCTCCCAGCCCAATTCTGCTTGCTCATTTATGTGATCAACAAATACTGGGCTCTTCTTTTGGGTAAAGCAGACAGGCTGGCCAGGGATTGAAACCCTTTCAATGCCTACACACAGCCAAGCAGGAGGGATGCAAAAAGTGGGCCAGCCGGATGCAAGCAGTGGGCCAGGTGCAAGAGACAATCCTGACTGTGTGGAGCGACTGCAGATTGGGGAAGGCACACCCCAGGAGAGAGGATCTGGTTTCTACTCAGCTCCAGTCAACTGTCAGCAGACAGACTGCAATATTTCAAGTAAAAATTAACCCCTTTAAAAGTATTTGCTACTTGTTCAAATTTTTAAAACAGCAACGCATGGGGCAACATCACCAAACAGAACACATGTGGGCTGCTCCTGCCAGAGCTCTTGTTCGCAACTTTTAGGTAAAGAAAGATGGGAGAAAGACTGCCTGTCCCCTGGGAGCTTCTAATCTAGCTCAAACAAGAGACTGCACTTGGCAAACCGTCCCACGGGTAGACAGTGGTACCTTCAAAAAGAGAGCAACAAGAGAGGCCACAGGGGCTCAGGAAAGCAAGAGGGCACTTGAACTAGGAAGGAATCTCACAGGCAGAGGCATGCGAGTTGAAGCCAGAATGAAGTAGCCTTTGGCAGGCAGAAGCTGGGGAGGGGCTGTTCCAGAAAAAAGAAAACGAACTGCACAAAAGAAGAAGTAATAACAGAATGAGACAAACATCATCACCCTATGTACATGTACGATTACACAAATGGTGTGACTCTACTTTGGGTACTACCAGAGAAACAACAGCTGTACTCTATTTGTGTATAATGAATCAAAATAAATGTAAAAAATAAATAAATAAATAAATAATAAAAACACTTAAAAAAAAGAAAGAAATATTGGAAGCAAAAATAAAAATTAAAAAAAAATATATGTTTCTGCAAAAAAAAAAAAGTTGAAGCAGGGGAAGAGAATGTTTGAAAAATGGTCAAGAGACAAGAGACTATTCATGTTTCAATTCAACAAATATTCCTGAGTGTCTGTTGTGTAGCACACAGTAGGGATACACTTGCGATCAAGACAGCCATGGGATAAGGCTGCAGATCCTGAAAATGCTGGGTTCAAATAAGGCCCTGGGGCTATATCCAGGGCTTTATCTTAAGACCAATGGGGAAAATGCCTTTGAAGTTTTATTAAGCAGAGGAATCACATGTTGAGACCTGCCCATTTTCAAAGTTCCCTGGCAGCAGGGCTGGCACTCTGTGGGCTGGAGGGAAGCCAGTTGCACTGGGAGGGGGCTTTGCAAGAGGTCTGGGAAAGACATGGCAGCTTAGACTAGGGAGTTAGTGATGGAGACAGAAAGAAGTGAACGGATTCGAGAGAGACATATGGGTTCAAATCACTAGAACTACCTCTTCAGGGTGGAATTGATCAGGGAGAAGAAAAATGGGACCAGAGAATGTGGTTAGTATGGCTCTGCTGGGGTACCAGGCCACACCACCAGTGGTCCAGTCATGCAATTCTGCACTAGCAACATAAGGGTGTCCAGCGACTACTAGAGAATAAAGGTTTGTGAGCCAGCGTGTCTGGCTGAGGAATGGCAGCCAGAGAAGCTCACAGGAGCCTTCCACCTTAGAAAGTCATCACCTCAACAGTACTATTTGCTTAAACATGCTTTGTAAAGTTCTTCAGCTATTTTGTTTGGTTTGATGGCTAAGAAATGAATAGTTCTTTTCAAGTGTTCAACAGTTCTTCACTATGTTAACTTTTATCTTTCAGACTTGGAATGGAAGAAGGAGTACTGGAGTATCTATAAGATATGTGTCAATGCCCACCTCTTTTTTGTGGGGGGGGTATTACTATTTTATTTTACAGACTGCATTTTGATTAACTGTACACAAATGGGGTACATCTTTTCATTTCTATGGTTGTGCATGATGTAGATTCATACCATTAGTGTAATCATACATGTACATAGGGTAATGATGTCTGTCTCATTGCACCATTTTTCATACCCTCCCTCTTTTCCCTCTATGTAATCTAAAGTTCCTCATTCTTCTTCTTTTTTTTTTTTTTTTTTTTTAACAAGGTCCTACTAAGTTGCCCAGGTTGGCCTGGAACTTGCAATCATCTTACCTCAGCCTCCTGAGTCACTAGGAGTATAGGCATGTGCCACTGTACCCAGTTACACACCTCCTTTTATTTTGACCCTGAAGTTCAAGGAATACTTCTTAACTACCAGGGCCTGCCCATCCTCCTTTAGGTCAAGACCTTCCAGTGACTTTCTTTACAACCATTGGCATTTGCACATGAATTCAATCCATTGTTTCTAGATCATTAAGGAATTATAAATATATTTTCTTAATTAGCAGGAATACCTGAAGAACTCAGGCTTTGGTCACAGGAATGAGAAACAAATCAAGCCTCTAGATGCTCAATCCTTAATAACTTCTGCCAATGGAGTATATATTTTGTGATAAGTTCTCACTTGTATGCTGAGTGTTTGTCCCACAACATTTTTTTTTTTTTATGATTCTGGTGATCAATAAAATTTTGTCCTTTTTGGAAAGTTATAGCACATGACAGATGATGAAAATAAACATCAGACAACTGGATACTGAGATGACCAACAAGAAAAAGGAAATACACAATGGGACTAAAGTCAGTTTTCCCTTCTTCATTACACTCTCTTACCTTCTACCACAAAACTCATAATTTAGTGCGTGTGTGCCCACACTGCAAATGTACTCATCTCTTCTTCGAAGTTGGCCTTTTGGTCCCATGAGTCTTGACTGAGTTAGCACACTATGCAAAGATCATTCAATAAACTTAATGCTCTTTCTTGGATGTTATTTTATCAAGACTACTTGCAGCAGACACTGTGGGCTGCCTAGTTAAAGCTCTGCTTTTATTCTGGTGTCCTTACCTCCTGTGAGTGGCTCAGGTAAACCTTGTTTGATGTAAAATAAGCATGGAGGGCTGGGGATGTAGCCCATTGGTAGAGCCCTTGCCTAAAATTATCATGGTGGTTCCTTTCTACTCGAGGTGATTGCTTTAGACCAATGAGATGCGAGGGCAAGTCTACTGGAGAACATCTGGGAAAAGTATCCTCACAGCTTTTTCAAGAGACTTAAAGAAGAAATAACGCCTCCCCTGCTTTTCACAAGCATTAGTGTAGCAACTTATGAATCCTGAGAGAAGCCGGCCATCACAATCAGACTGGCTGAGTAGGAACAAGGAATACCCTGAGTCCTTCATGGGCCAAGAAAGAACCAACTCTCAGGAGTGATTTTGTGTAGTGACACAGTAGATTCCCTTATTGTTCAAGCCATTTTGAATTGGATTTTCTGTTTCTTACAGCCCAAAGCATCCCATGACACAATGCCTCACAGGAGAAGTAAGACGAGGCTTTGCCTCTCTCACGACACCCTGGCAACAAAGGAATTATTGCTCCAAAAGAGGAAAAAGACACTAAGATTTATTTCTCAGTAAGTGTTTTGGGAAAACCAGCTGTGAAAAGGTCTTTTTAATAGCGACTCCTGATGTATGGGAGCACTTTGAAATCCTCCCGCATAGTGTAAACACTGTAATAAAGTTAGGATGAGCCACTATGAATGGTATGTGTGGGGATACACAACATACTTGGAGTCATCATAATATGTAAACATCAGGAAACTACCATGAAATTTGTCTTTATTACTCATCTAATCTTATTTACTTCTACAATTGAAAGATTGGAAACTTTTTCTGTCATCCCTGCTACCCACCTCTATGCCCACTTGATAACAACAGAATCACACAATCAATAGATAGGGAACTCAGAAAACTGCGGTTCAGTGAGAACCCCAGAACAATTTGCACAAAGATCCAAAACTAGCTTGGGATGGTTTTTTCATAATTAAAAATGCTTTATGCATGATTTTCAAACAAAGTCATTTCCTAAAGCCCAATTTAATGCAGACAAATTGCAACATACTGTAAAATCAAAACAGGATTTGTTTTTTTGCTAATTTGAATATAGAATGAGAATATAGAATAAAACCTTTTTGAACTTGAAGATTTAAGTTTCTTTTGCCCCATTACTAATATCATCCTAAATCGCAATCCATATTCTACTTAGTACTATTTCTCTTACCTAGGGTACATTACATGTGGCCCATTCTGTAGGCCAGTGGTTCTAAAAAGGCTGTATAAAAATTGTCTGGAAAATAAATCAGAAATAGATATTTGTAGGCAGAGTCTGATTTAGTAGACCCAGAATGAGGCCCAGAAATGCCAATATAAACAAGCACCTCAGGTGATTCTAACCACGCTCTGAGACATGATTTCAGACTATATGCCAGATTCCAAGATCCAAATAGAAAACAGCTAATTATCATAGTAGATGTAAGCTGGAATGACAAAGATTTGTGCATGGCTGCCTATAATTTTTATGTTCTCTCTGAAGTCTGAAACAAACCCAACATGTCTTTGATTTAGATGTTCCTTGGTAATCATTTGCTTTAGAGATTTGGAGTTTTTATCCTTTCCCTCCAAGACTTTTTCCCCTTTGAATGTATTTTTCCTCAGGATTAAATATAAAATGTCTTAACTTTCTTTCAGAGCTAAAGGAAGTCAATTTTGGAGAATGTTTCCAAAAAGTACTTTAAAAAATACACAATACAGAATGTCTTGCCTTTGAACCAGAGGCCTGAGATGCAAACAGTGGGTAATGAGAGAAGTAAACACTGGGTTTTCCAGTAGCATTGGCCCCAAAACTAAAACTTAGGAAGGAAGCTGACTATTAAGTAAGTGACCCAGAGGAACAATAGCTCAGGCGGATCCTAGGGTAAATCTGAACCTGAGAAAACTGGAATTAGACAAAAGCTCTTATCCCAAGTTAACTTTCCTTTACAGCTGGATTTTAAAATAAGGACAGTACTGTAAATGAGAATATAGTTTAAGTGGAATCTTAGAACTCCTGTGGGTGCCAAAGAATTTTCTGAGAACTAGATAAAACTACTGAATTTAGCAGTGCTCACTTAAGCCTATCACCCTCCCCAAGGGCATTTTAAATCAGGGGCTGTGCAGACCAAGAGCACAGCACGGGGAGCAGTGGAGTCTGTGTTTTCCAGCACCAGCATGGACCAACTCACATCATGGCATACACGTAGATTCCTTAATGACTCATGAGCAGAGAAATGTGACACAACCAAACAAAATTCTCAAGTATCAACAGTAAGGCACAAGGCTCCCGAAATGCTATGGAGTAAGAAACTCCAGCAACCAAATTTGTTTAAGTTGCTTAGAAGGCAAAATGTCAGTTACACAGCTATAACCTGCATATTCCACCTGTATTATGCTTCAGGTTAGGAATAAGGATAGACTGAATTCAACATGATTAGGAGAAGACAGGATGAATAAAAAGGAAGAAATGAACCACCCACCAGGAAATGAATAGGCTCAACTCTTCAAGATCTACCTCATGAGTTCTGTTTTGTTCTGTTAATCTTTTTTTTTTTTTCCCCTCCTTCTTTAAAGAGCTCTAACAATCCTCAGAGCAATTTACAAATGGGAAAAATTCAATACTGGCCCTGCTGGATCACTATTCACTCTTGGTTTCTTTCAGTCCAATTAGGCTCTCATTCTAATTGCACAGCTTGAAAAGACCCACTGTGATCTGCTGGCTGCTAATCGGTCTCCTCCAACTCCTCCCAGCAGGCCTCAAGGCCTCCTTAAGACTCAGTGGCCTTAAAGTGGTCATGAGCATCCCCACATATAGTTGGCTGGAGTGTGTACCTGGAATCTCCTCTGCATGACTTTCAGGTGGGCAAAGTTTTGCAACTAAGATTGAAGCAGCCTTACAGCATAGCAAATAACGGACTGAGTTGTGTGGAACAGGCATCATAGAGTCATTTCAGAGCATCTGGAGCTCCTTTTCAAAGCCCAGATTCCCATTATTTTAAACACATTTCATCAGGATTCTTTGACATTTCGGGGAGATTCTCCCTGAAAATTCACATGTTCTTTGTCATGCTGCCTGTTTTTGAGTGTGCAATTCTAAAATGACATGGCAAGAAAAAAAAACTGATCTAGAACAATTCTTCACTCTGCCCAGTTGCTTCTCACCAACACACAAAACACTCACATTATTGCATAACACCTGTGAAAATCTTGATGCTCCCATAACACGCTTTCTCTCCAAAAGGTAATATAAAATGCTTGACAGATATAAGAAAACTAATCATCACAATCTCCTTCAGATGACTTATCCTTATCCCAAAGGATTGACTTAATGGTATGAACAAAGTGCTGTTAAGGGCCAAATTTATAACACATCAGTTCAGTAGAATTTAGAGCTTAACAATTCAGGTTAACTGACACATTCATTCTTTTCTTTTGCTCCAGTCTGCAATCAAGAATATTGCATCAAAGTTGATGAAAGTTTAGAATATAACACACACATAGTGACTGACACAGCAAGGGAAGTCAGCAAAGTTACTCTGAAAAGGGCTAAGCAGCAGTTAACACAAAATTCAAAACCATTTCAACAGTGTAAACACTCTGAGCAGGAAAATCAGGCCCTTGCTGAATGCTTTGACTATCTCAGAAGGCAAGTGAGCATTTGTCAGGAATAATTCCTTTATTCTCTATCCTCCTTCAAAAGGTTTAATATATGTAACTTTAAAAATCAATTATCTTATTGATAAGCAGAGTCTTTTAGCTACACTCAAGAAATGAAGAAACTAAGGGACAGGAGTTCAGGTTTGCCCAGGGGTGGTTAAGTGAATTGATAAGAACAGAGTCAGTTCTAGAATCCAGACCTCCTGACTCCAAATCTAAGTTCTATAAATCTACAACATATTTCTGTTTGTCCTTGATCATCAAAAGAACATATAAGCCCTAAAACCTCTGTGTGGTGACCTGGTATCATAGATGACACAATCTGGTTTGCCCTTGATCATCATGAGAGCAAACTCCCCCTGCAAACTCTGCTTGGTGGCCTGCTAGCATGGGTACTTCCCCAGGCTCCTTTGCAAAGGCCATTTGGCATTTGCTGCTGTTATCCACTGCAGTTAACATTTCACACATTTCTTTCCTAAGCCTCCAGCATACCTGATGCAATAGTGGGAGAGGGAAATATAAGCAGAACTGAGACCAGCTTTACTGCTAAGATAAGAACTTTCTGGGGTGAGAAAGGAGCCAGAAATCAGTCATAAACCTACTTTGCCAAGTGGTTCATAAGCAGCTGTAACATCTGCCGATTTTTTTCTGGGAGCCGATGAACAAGGCTGTGGATTTCAGAGACCCGAGTCTCCTGGTTCTCCAGTTCTGCAAATGAAAGAGGGAGGTAATATTTTATCAGCATCCCTGCTAACTCACTTTACAAGACAAAACGAAGGAAAACCAAAGTTTGGGCAAGAACAGGCCAAGGATTTCCCAATGATTTACGATCATATCTTGTGTGCGTCCTACATGACCAGCACAAAGAGATCTAGAAGTCCTTTTAATGGTGCTTTCTGTAACAGGCTTCATCAAAATAATGACTGTCAAAGGATCCAAGCCAAAATGATGACGTGATGAAAATGGAGCAGGTCAACTGCACGCCCAGAGCAGGAACGAGCGCTGGAACAGCTGGCTCCCTAGAGGGCCAACTTCATTTCAAGGAAGGAAGGAACTTTATGCACTCCTAAAGTGATAAACAAATCTTACGTGAACAACATTGCAAGGGTCTCAAATATCAAAATAACGCGTCGAGACTGCATCATGGAAATCAAAGGAAATGCCCATTTTCGCACATTACGTATGACCTGCAGCCTGGCAGAAGGAAAGCAGTGGCAGAGAAAATATTTAAATCCTTCTGCCACCCTACACCTATATCATGGCTTGTCACGTTCTCTTGGTTGAACCTGGTAAGAAGCATCGTTTCTCAGGGAAATAGATTGCCAGTACTCATCATACCTATTTATAGGACTGATGTGAGGTTTAATTAGAGAAAGGTTGCTACGGGTTTGGAATTTTTCTGAGAAAGAAATCACATAAACACCATCTTCACTCCCAGCTTTCTCCCATGTCTTTCTCCTCTCTGCTTGAAGGGGACAACTCTGAGTAGATAAGGCCACCAGAACATGAGGTACTACTAAATTAGGCCCATAGTGGCTACCAGGGTAAACAAACCCCAGAGGTTGAAAGGAAGCAGGGGAGGCACAGGCTATGGACACAATAATACTGGGAGGATTCATGCCAGATCTAAATCTGATAGAGAATCTGACTGCCCCTTACAGGAGGCCTATCCCACGTAGACAGATTCCAGTATACTTAGGGTAGCTTGCACCTAATCCCTATGTATTTTAATACCAGTAATATGATGCTAGGGACCTGGATGATATAAGTGAAGAATGATCAGAAGCTGTACATGGAAGACATGATGGAAAGAGGGCTGTGAAGTTATATAAATGGTGCTGTATTCAGGGAAACACTTCCAATGCTTAATTTAGGTAATGTGCAATGTCTGATTCATTCTGTAAAATGCTACTCAAAGGATGGAAAAAACCCAAGAAGTTAGAACTCCAATAATCAAAACTAGAATGGCAAACTTGCTTTTCTCCTCTCTCTCCCCTCCCTACCACCTCGTTCCTCCCCAAGAAACCACCTCTGAAGCCTCGCTCCTCCACCGTAATTCAACGTTGCAGCCAGGTCTCTGGCTTCGTTTATGTTCTGCCAGTCTCATGAGCACGGATATGGCCACTTTACATGCAGAATATGATGGGTTAGATAATATTTATTTTGGGATACTGACTGTTCTTTAAAATAGAAAAATCTATTCTCTTCCTCTTAAAACTGTGACAAAAAGATGACTTACTTGCTGCTTTGATGAAACTTCTTTGAAACTGGTACATCATGAGTGGTCCTGGAAGCATTCTGGAATAATAATAATAATAAAAAGACAGATTATCAGCTTGATAATAAAGTAACTATATTCTCTCCCAACAGTAGCCTCAAGATTGCCAAATAGTATTACATTTCTCAAAGACAAAGATCACAGCAAAACAACAGCAACTCAGTTTCCTGATCAGAAGAATCCTGAGATTTCACCTCAAATCCTCAGTCTCTTTCTGCTTTAAAGGAATGGCTACAACTATGCTTTAGGGTCACAATTAGAAAAGTGCTAATGCAAAAGTCTAACACAAACCAGAAGATTTCCTTTTCAATCACTGACTCACCATCAACAAGAGCACTTGAGGCTGTATCTCAGAAATAAGCAACTAACAACACATTGGCAATTACCTGTGCTTAAACTCTCAGCTTTCCAACTGCTTGTCGTGAGACTCAGTTCATCTGGTATCACTATGAAAGGTTTTGTGGTGTTTTGCTCCAGAGTGGAATATTGCGCCAGAGGCCAAAGATCTAGCACCCCTAACGTCAGGCATAACACAAGCACATTTTAGCTAGTGGGTATGAATCTACTTAACTACAAAGTTAGTTTTTTCTGATAATACAAATGATAAACTCGACAGATGATATACATTGCTCTGGCCCAGATTTTATTCTTGAATTCTATAATTCAACTCTTAGGCATCTCTTGCATTTCTTCTCACTCCTGACATCAGTACCCCAATAGCCAATAAAATCTACATCATCAATTCCTTTTCCATGGCCTTCCACCTTTGCTTTCTGGCCAAGTGAATCTTCACAAAACCTGTACAAAGGCTTATATGATTCATGACTGCATTCTCCTCTCTGTTTAAGACTACATCCCACCTTCTTATGTAACTACAGTACAGAACTACAATACTTCTGTTCTTTAGGGCCGCCTCAGTTTTAGTCTGTTCATGAAACTGAAATGCAGGGAGTTAGTCAATAACCCAAGAAGGGGCAGCAAGCAGCAATACTATCATATATACTGATACAAGGAGAACAGTCCTTCTAGGAAGGTGATGTTTCTAATCTAAGTAGAAGCAGCCAAAAGGAGTTCCATTATGTTCTCATTTTTAAGGACCAATGTAAGCAATGTACTCTGGGTGGTGCACCAAAGTATCAACGTACACAGGGTACGGAATCACGCATTCTTAACAGAATGTGATATATGATTTCTTGTTTTCTTAACAGATTATTCAGGGAAGACTGTATTTCAGGTTCTGTCCAAGGCTAATTGTCTCTACTTCTCATTCAGAGTAAAGCTTCCTAAATCACTCATGGAATCATTGCACAATGACAACCCATCAACTATAGACGATTTACAATGGGCTTGACCAGCCTAACTAAATGCACCCACACAGAAGCTGTTTCCACATCTCAAACACCCACCCAACAGCTCTCTGGAGGCTGAAAATAAAACTGCTTTCTTCCTGACTGCATGATAACTAGCTGGCACTCTGCCCTCAAATGGAAAGTCCCTACCTTAGGTAGGTCTTCAGAGCACTAGTGATTGTCTTGATCTCCCACTCAGCACAGATATCTGTTTCTGTCTCGGAAGCTGTTTTGGGGTCTAAAATGAAGAAAAGACAAGACGTAAAGCAAAGCTTAAAATATAGATAATAAACAAGCAGACATACAAGTATTCAACCTTATTAGTAACCGCAGAAATACAAATTAAAACAAAAACAATGCATACTTTTTGCCTATTATATCAGGGAAACGTTTAAAACTCAAAGTATCTCTTGCTGGAAGAATGCAGTGAAACTGATCATCTCATAAACTGCCAGAAGCCATAGAGATAAATGCTACAGTTCTGAAAAGCAATCTGGCAATATGTCTCATCAAGAGTCTTAAAAATGTTTATCCCCTCTGAACCAGTAATCCCATTTCTCACAGTATCTCCTCAGGAAATAAGATAAGGCATGAGAAAAGTCACATACCCTAGACATGTTCCACATGCTCTCTCTTCTTTGTAACCGTGTAAAAAGCAGGAGGAGGAGACAACCTCAATGTCTGATCACAGAGGAATGGTGAAGTAAATTGCAGTACGTCTCCATAAAGGAATATCACGGTGCCATTTACATGATACTGATGACCGTGTAGCAACAGGGAAAAATGCCTGAATTATGTAATGTCAAGTAAAAATAATCAAGATATAAAAGTCTGTGAGAAAATCCTAAGGAAGAAGGCTAAAAGGAAATACTCAAACATTAAAATAGTGGTTGGGTTAAAGTGGTAGAGTTGTGGTTTTTACATTTTCTAAACTGTGCATTTTATTCCATTGTTTTCATATGTATTTTAAATTGCTATAAGCCCAGATGTGCAATGAGCACCTCCATAATTATATTGGCTCCTGACATAGTCTCCTCTATAGGAGTCTCCTCTTGCACGGGTTTTAAACAGATGGATGCATTTAAGTAAGTGTATTTACTATAAAGGAAGAAGAGAGAGAATTCTTGTAGCCTTCCTAGGCAGCAGACAGGCAGGTGAGATTAAGAGGCCAAGGCTGGGGAATGTGAATTGCTTCACAAGTCAGCAGAGGCCCATCCTGTTGCTGGTGATGGGGGTTGGGTCACACACAAACTGGGGGAGTGCAGAGGAGTCTTCCAGTGCATTGAAAGGGGACTCTGACTCCCTCAGGCTGGCTCAAGGCCAGGGTCTGCCCACCAGCTGCCACATTCCCTTTCTTTCTGTGCAATGCCTCATCCTCAGTTGGGGAGGCACCCTTTTCTTACTCCTTCCAGGGATGGGAAATAAGACCTCAGGACAGAGCATGTCCTGAGCATGTCACCTCCCTAGAGACTGGCTCAGGGATGGCCCAAGACCTAGACAGTTCAGACACCATGAACTTCAGGACTTTTCCAGGAGACAGGCTGCTGTTTGCTGGGCTTGCACCTGAAAGCTTATGTAACTGCCATGTGCCACCATGTATAGTCTGAGAGTAAGTCCAAAACACAAAGCCAGAGACAGAGAAACAAAGATGGTAGATCTTGATGAAACAGTGTTACCTGTGCCTCTTTAATCCCATCAGCCAATAAATTCCCTTTCCCCCCTTAAGTTTGTCTCCTAGAAATATCCTGAAACACACTGTGACTGAACTGGCTGCAGATCTTGGACCATCCTTGAACCATTCATCAGCACCCCAAAGGTGATAGATCTTTGACTGCTCTGGCTAGAATACAGTTCCCCACACTTGGAAAAAGTAAAGAAAGGAGTAAGCCAGGTTAGGTCTGGTTTCTTGTTTGTTATAATCAAAAGACATTTAAATGATTACCAGTTAAAGAGAGACAACCCACAGGACTGCTTCTTTCTCAACAGTCCCCAAGGTGAACTCTGGGACACTGAAAAAGAGGTTCCTCCGGCAGGGCCAACTGCCTTTCATCTGGGAAAGGAGAATGAGTCACCAGTGGGCACAACGTACTTTCTATTTCCTGGGAAAGAACCCACCTTCAACCCAGAAGGAAGAAGCCAAATGCTCAGGAATGGCCTCTGACTCCCAGGTAAGGGCACAAACCCAGCTGGGATCTACTGCTTGGTATGATCCCTTTAACAGTTCCTTGCAGATGAGACAGAAAAGGCCCTCAGCTCGTAACATGTGTGTGGCATCTAAAGGCAGAGCACCTGTCTGATGTTCACAGGTGACCCTGGGCAATAATGAAGTCTCTCCTGTCACATGCAACCAACAAGAACCTAAAAAGCATGATTTTATTTCTAGAGCCACAGGATGGTTAAGTTTCTTAAAACGTTCAAATACATGATCTTAATATCCAAACGCTGTAGAGCTTTAATTCTTTGCTTTTCTCTCACTCCCCAAATCGTTTCTTCCTGCAGAAGTGTGTATGTCCAAAAACTTTGTTTAGCATGACCTTTTTCCCTTCCCATTCCCAAGACCCATGGAGAGCTGCCACCCAGCATGGTTTTTGGATGCAAGACAAATGTTACTGTACATTTTTCTGAGGAACAATTCAACTTCTACCCAAGATGAGTGAACATGAAACTAAACCAGCCACAGTTGGCAGCTCTGGGAGTTCTGAACTATTCCATGAACCACATTTAGAAAACTAATGATTAGCTTCCACTTACTGGGGCTCTGTAACCATAGGAATACTGTGTAACATTGCAGGGAGGAGAGTCAAATTACAGTCCGGCTAAGGGCTTTTTATAGCACCAATGAGGCAAGGCTTATAACTTGAGCACATCCACATGAATTCACTTAATATCCCAACCAAATTGTACACAGCCTCCCAAACCACCCCATTTCCAGAAAGTGCTGCCAATTTCCACACCTCCCTCCTGATGCTCTCCCCTCATGACAGAAGTTTCCTGGTGGCATCTGAGTATGTTGCTGAGACATCCTCTGCAATTTTCTGTAGAACTCAGGATATTTCTCCCCACCATGTCACCTGATCATGGTAGAGCCTATTAACACAAGCCTAAACTAGACAAGTTCAATGTACAAAAAGATGCTGTGTGGGTAAAGTTGAATGTCTCACTCCTCTTTCACCTATGACCACGTGAACTCTGAAAACAAGGAGGCAGACTGAAAACAGTGCTTATAAAGGGAGGTGGTCTTAGAAAGGTCACCCCAGACCAGTCCCAAGAACAACCCAGTCTCCTATTGTGCTGCTGACAAAGACACTGAAAGTTACTATATACTCCTAAAAGTTCCTAATAACACATTATGATGTAAGAAAATTAAATGTTTTTTCTCTTTCAGGTTAACCTTTGCACTTGATAAAAAGAATAAATAAAATTCAATGAAAACAGATATGTTAAAAGGTAATAAGCCTTTTCTATGGTACAGGCAACTGCAAATACCAGTTTTCATGCACATATCCTCACAGTCAATGCAAACACAAATGCATATTGGAATACATCTACCTTTTTCAAAACACAAATGGATGGCTGGGGTTGTGGCTCAGCAGTAGAGTGCTCACCTAGCATGTGTGAGGCACACATATAAATAAATTAAATAAAGGTATTGTTTCTTCTTTATCTCTGTATGCCCAGTAAGTGTACAGTTCCATGATTTCTGACAAATGTGCATAGTCATGTAACTACGACCCTAATCAAGATATTTCCATTACCCAGAAAAACTCCCAGGGCTCCATTATCCTTAATCCTCTCCCTCTACCACCAACCCCTGGCAACCACTTTCACATAGCATAAAACTTTTGAAATCCACCCATGTTGTTACATGTACCAGTGGTTTAATCCTTTTATGACTGAGTAGTATTCAATGTTATGGATATGCCATAATTTGTTTATCCATTTGCTGGTTGATGGACATTTGGGTTGTTTCCAATTGCTATTATGAGTAAAGTCACTATAACTATTTGCACATAGGTCTTTGTAGACTACATTTTCATCTTTTGGGTAAATACTGTATCAAGGAGTGGGACTAGGTAAAAATACTTAGGAGTATGTCATAAGGTAAGTATGTTTAACTTTAGAAGAAACTGCCAAATGGTCTTCCCAAAATGTTGGACCATTTTGCATTTTTACCAGTAATAGAGAGCTTGGGTTGCTTCACATCCCTGTCAACACATGATATGGTCAGTCATTTTTTAAATTTTAGATGTTCTAGTAGATGTTCAGTGGTATATCTTTTTTTTTTTTTTTCCACATTTGTATTTCCTTAATGACTAATGGTTTTGGTGAACTTTTTTTTTTTTTTTTTTTTTTTTTTTTTTTTTTTGCCACTGGTGAATATTTTTTCCATTTTATTGGTGGTTAACTTTTTTGGTGAACTGTTTTTTCACATCTTTTGTCTGGCACATGCCTGTAACCCAGGGGCTCAGGAGGCTAAGGCAGGTGAATTGCAAATTCCTCAACAATTTAGCAAGGTCCTGAGCAACTCATCATGAACTTATATCTAAATAAAATATAAAAAAAGGGCTGGGGATGTGGCCCAGTGGTTAAGCGCCCGTGGGTTCAATCCCTGGTACAAAAAGTTTTTAATTAAAAACTCTAGCAACTCAATATCACAACCAGTTCTTTTCTTGGATACAAATAATTTATCATATACATGTTTGGCAAATATTTTCTTCTGATCTATAGCCTATGTTTTCTTTTCTTTTTGTTTAACAATACTTTTTTGGAGCAAAAGTTTTTAATTTGAATAAAATGTAATTCAGCATATTTTTCTTTTATGGTTCCTGCTGTGCTGTTTTTAAGAAATCTTTTCTGAACTAAGGTCACAGATTTTCTCCTATGTTTAATTCTAAATATTTCATAGTATTAGTTCTTATATTTAGGAATATGACCCATTTCAAGTTAATTCTTCTATAGAGACTAGGTAAGGGTTAAATTTCATTTTTTCCCATTATACTACTGCCATTTGGCAAAAAGATTCTCCTTTCTCTCATGAATTACCTTTACACATTTACCAAAGATGAACTGACCATGTATGCACAGGCCTTATTTCTAGACTCTCATGTTTATCTCATTGATTTAAAAGTCTATCCTGAGAAAAAAGAGCATACAGCCTTACTTGCCTATATTTGAAAGTGAGTTGTATTTTGCTTTCTGTACACCATCTTTTGCTAAAATCTTCTCCGGCCTTTCATATTCTCCATCTCCATTACATCTTTGAGGAAGACACTTACATAAGTATACTATTTTCTGTGCAAATGAGACTTCATTTATCCCCCATGTAAACCCTTCAAGCCTAGATGTAATATTTAGCAATTTGAGAAGCAACTGTGTTTACTCTATTTTCTGGCTATACATCTTGAAAACCTTAGTCACTTCCCACATCTAGTGCCTAAGAATCCAAAGTACCCACGGTCACTTATGTTTTGAAATCTATAAGCTTTTTTTTTTTTTTTTTTCCTTTTTTCTTTATGGTTCTGGGGATTAAACTCAGAGTCACTATATCCCTAGCCCTTAGTTTTTATTTTGAGGTGGGGTCTTGCAAAGTTGCTCAGGGCCTCACTAAATTGCTCGGGCTGGTCTCAAACTTGTGAACCTCCACATCAGTGTTCAGTGTCCCATCAGGCCCAGCTACAATCCAAAGTTCTTATTGCCTCAAGACCCTGTCTTAGGAGAGTCTGCTTGCAGCATCTTAATAAGCAAAGGTGGTGGTGCCGGCTGGAGCAGAGGGGAAGGGGAGTTTCCATCTGTGGTATCCCTTCTCTAGGAACTAAGGATTGTGGTCAGTAGCCACCTCCCTGGCCCCCAGAATGTTCAATCCTTCATCCAAAATAGTCTATCATCTCCTGATCCTATAATCATTTCTCTGTTCCCTTTTCTGGTGAGTAAAACTGGAAGTTTCTTCTTTATTCCTCTGCTTCCTTTTGACCAGTACTCAAAATCTGGGATTGCTTCCACTATTACTGTACAAGCCTTCAGGTCTCAGAAGTCATCATAAAGAATATCTACCTATTACTTTTGGATCTCTTCATAAAGGAATCCTTGATTACTTTTACTTACGGTAGTCTGTGAAAAGGTGTGGGAAATGAGGGGTATAGAAAAAAAGAAAGCAGACATTCAAGGTCCCAGAGGTGAAAGGAAGGAGAGGTGGATATAGGTAAGTGGATGAGACATGCTGACATCATCTGGTGATTTAAAACACTGCTATTTAGTACCTTCTCTGAGTCCTCTAAAGCCCTAACTTTGTTTAAAATATTGTCAAAAGATGGGGTGTGGTGGCACGTACATGTAATCCCAGCAACTTGGGAGGCTAAGTAGGATGATCATGAGCTTAAGGCCAGTCTCAGCAACTTAGCAAAACCCCATTCCAAAAATTAAAACAAAACAAACAAAAACACTGCCAATACCATAAAGAGAAAGGGAAAAGTTAAAAATGTAAGATAAGAAAACTAGCGAGACTGAATGAATTTGCATTCCTTCACCATCCCATTAAAATACTAACAAAGGAACAAAGAGTTACAACACAGAAAATCAGGCTTTTAGCCAACATTCTCTTGTCCCCAGAGAAATACCTACAAGTAAAGCTCAGATAAAGGCCTTAGGAAAACCCACTTGGGGGAACAGCGTGATCAGCAAGGACCTTCCACCAACCCTCAAGCATAGACCAAGCCATTCCTAGAGAAGGATGTCACATAGCATTCACTGTCCTCTGTCCCAGCACATACACTGAGGGGAACCTGCTTTCTGCAGTGACCAGAGTGGTCTCAAGATTATCATCTGAGCAGCAAAATTAGACTGGGAACAGAAGAAGAAGAGTATCCATTTATGTCAAGGCAAGTGAATTCAGAATGGGGGAGATGAGAGTGATAAGGAAGGAAATACAGGCTTTGGGTGAAACTGCTTTCCTTCAGGACCACAACCAAATCACAGAACCCAAACACAGGTCCACACTAAATGGAAGATAAAAACACCAGACAGGTGGCTGGAACCATGTACAACAATCCTGCAAGTTCATGTGAGAGGACGATTCTACATAGGTTGAGGAAAACAGCCAAAAACCAAGGAGAATCTATCTGATTTTAAAAGCAAAGATTTATAAATTTTGTTGTGTTCAGGTTTGAGTACACAGAAGATTTTTAAAAAGCCTATACAATATTTGTTAACATAAAATATGAGACCAAAATACTCTGAAAAATAATTCAAAAAGTCCATGTTCTGAAGTATAACAGAAATTCAGAAAAATATGGACGCTATGAAATAAATCATCAAAGGAAAATAAGAAACAGACCAAAATAATAAAGGTGATAGCTAAAAGGGTAAAAATGAAGGGAGCTAAACAAGTTAGTAAAGCCAATGACAACTGAATATAAAATTATGAACAGCAATAATAATAAAAGGTAATAGGAAGAAAAAGATTGAGAGACTGAATTTCTTAAAAATTTAAAACATATATAAGACAAAATAAAAACAAAAGCACTCTAAATAAAATTCAAGATTATTATGGTTTGAATATGAAGTGTCCACCCCAAAATTCCTATGTTAATGCAGGAATGATCAGAGGTAAAGGAGAGATCAGTGGGTCAGGAGAGTTATAAGCCAATCAATCAGTCCATCCTAGTTTGAATGACTGGGTGGTAACTGCAGATAGGTGGGCATGCCCTGGAAGGGTGCATCTTCCCTGTCCCCTCCTCCCATTCCTGGCTGTCATGAACTAAGCAGCTTTCCTCCACCATGCCCTTCTGTCATGATGGTCTGCCTCACCTTGGGCTCAGACCTATAGAGTCAGCCTGCCATGGACTGAACTTCTGAAACCATGAGTTCAATAAACTTTTCCTCCTCTAAGTTGTTCTTCTTGAATATTTTGGTTACAGCAATGAAAAGCTGACCAAACCAAAGATAAATGAAAATATGAATAAAAAATATTAACATAGTTTTCAGATCTAAAAAGATGTTTTAATAAAAAGATGTAAACAAAAAATAGAAAAATAAGCTAAGAATACAGGAAAATCACAAAAGAGCTGTATAAATCAGCAATAAACATGACAAATGTTCAATTTCATACAAAATTACAGAAATGCAAAGTTAAATAAAAAGGAAAGACATTTTTAAATGTCAATGATTTTTGTGCAAAAATATAATTCAGGGTGTTATAGGACATTCTCCTCACACTTTGCTGACAGCAGACATAGAATATCAATTAAAAGCCTTGAAACCATATATGTACTCATTTCAAGATCTTAAACTCCAAGGAAATAAGTAGAGGTGTTTATACAAATAAAAAAAATATTAACAGTGAGCACTTCTTATTTAAGTGGAGGCTTTGGACTTACAACTCACATGCACCTTTTCATTTCGTCTTCATAGTATATGGAGAGAGGGACTATTGTTAGAGATAAGGAGAGAGAAGACTAGACTGATGTAAATGATTTGTTTAAGGTCAAATGGATAAGCAATGGAATTGCAACTTGTCTAACTCCAAAATGCATACTCTTAACCTCTGCTGTTCTGTCCCATGGGGATGTTCATCTGAGTACTTTTCTAGAATGACAAAGAATTGCAATCAGCCTATGTATCCAAAAATAGGGAATGATTAAAAGATTATAGTACATCTACATAATATGTGCCTATGAAAATCGCACTCTAGAAGAACTTAGATAACATGGGAAAACAGCCACTCTACAGCGTTATAGGAATAAAGCCTATTAAAATGCTTGTAACACATACAGTGTGGTCCATTTGTCAATATAGTGATATAGTATGTTATAGTTATTATATTACTATATTGTCCTATACAATACAATATTAAAAAAGTGATAACATAAAATGATCTGCTTTAACAGATAAAATAGCCAATGATGTTTGTCACTGGTTTGCAGGACTCTTATTTTCTTCTTTCTGCTTTTAATTTTCTTCAAATTTTCTACAATGACTCCTCATAAGTTTTAATTTGAAAAAAAACTAGTTATTTAAAATAGAGAAAGGAAGACAGACAGACATGAGCAGAATAAGCACTTTGAGATGACTGAAGACCTCTACTGTTAGGGGGAACAGTGAGGGCTCTCCTGGAACGTCACTGTACTGGCCATGAGGAATTCCAGCCAGCTTTCCTAAGGAGTCCTAACCAGCAAAACAAAGACATTCTCAAAGCACTGGCTCTCACATTCCTCTTCCAACCTACAGTCCCCTGGTGCACTAAAAAATAAACTTGTGATCAAAGTTAGTCTCTGGTTTTAATTTTAAGTCATTCTTTCAACAATCAAAACACACGATTCAACTTTTAAGAGTCTCAGACAACAAATAAACCAAACCTTACAGTGTCCTGCATGTTATAGGGCATCCAAAGGATATATAATGAAGAGTGAATGAGAGGTTCATAATACCAGCCAACTTTAGGAAAGGGTTTGGAGCCCAGGAGCCAAATTTATTTTATACTCTTGCTTAGCCCAGACTTATACCAGTACCAAGAACTGATGAAGATCTCATATTCACAAAAGAGAAAGGAGTCCAAGCTGTGTCTGGGGCACTGGTCTAACCGGTGCCTCTTTAATTGCAAGATTCAGACTTAACTGGTAGAGAGAATCACAGATCCTTGTCTCAAGACTAGGTTAGGTATTACTCTCTGGTCATCTCTCAGCTCTGGTTAGATCTCAATCTGGATTCCAGTCTATTTGTAATGTCCTTCTGGCAGAGGCATCTAGCCTTGTGACTTTCGGCTTCTTATTGTTACTTTGTCATGACATTTCTCAGATGTTCATGATTATTTTCTCTATCCCTAGGAAAACTGAAGAAGAAGAGAACAATACAATATCTTGTCTGAGGGTCACCAAGCAAAGTTATACAAACAAACTCCTTTCAAAACCACTCTTGCACGGCATAACTGAGCTAAGGTGATTCTTTTTTAGATTAGCAGAGTATTCTAAAATGTCATATTTCTTTTCACTAGTGTCACCTTACATAAAATCATCTGTTGTTGCTGAAATCTCTTGGTCCCTTCCATTCCCCTATATCCAGCTGGTTGCAAAGTTGTTGATTTTCTCTCCACAATCATTCTGAGCCTGTCCTTTCATTCTTGACCTCAGACCAGCTATTTGGTTCAGCCCTTGATGGGGTCTGCTCTGCCCAATCTATTGCAAATGTTTTTTTTTCCTTCATATCTTTCTATGATCCAATACATGTTCCACATTGGTGCTTATGTCATTCTTGAGAGCTAGAATCTGGTCTTGTCATACATGTGGTGGACACACTTCTTTTATCTACCAGCACCCATGATTTCAGAATTATTTCCTCCATCATTCTATCAATAATCCTACTCAGTCCACAGTGTTCCATGGACTAACCCCTCTTATCCCATCCCTTTACCCCCATTCTTCCAAAGCCCCAGAGACAGGACAGGATTCAGTCCATCTGGATCCATCTGCTGAGGACCATGTGATTGGCTCCAGATTAAGAAATGAGTCATGTGAATGGCCCCATACTGGCCAATCAAAGTCCTCCCTAGGGCCTTCTGCCAAAACTCTCAAGAAAGACACTCTCTTCTCAGTACTGCAATTCCAAGGACAGTTGAGGATGGACCTATCTGGAACATTCCCACAGAGAATAAGGTCAGTACTGAGACCAGCAGAGGTCACAGAAAATGAGAAGCTAAAAGAAAGAAAAGGGAACGGCTACAATCCAAGTAAAGATGTCCCTGGAGTCCGTAGACCCTGCCATGCTTTTGTCATCTTGGATTTACCAGCTCTTTGGCAAATACATGCCATTGTTTTTCCTGGAATCTATTTGTAATTGCCTTCCTGACACTTTCATGTGTAAAAGATTCAAAATGTATTTTTAGAACTTTCAATAGCTTATTTCAGGAAAAAAAAAAAAATCCCAGACTCCTCAGCACTACATTCAAGTTTGTCAATTAAAAAAACAAACTTAGCTCCTCAGCCTTAGCTCTCCTGCTCCAACCTCAGTAGTTCTTTCAGATGTTAAAATAATAACAATCATAGAATCCATAATCCTCTGCTAGACACAAGGCACCCTGAGTTCTTTCCCCCATGTCACTGCTCATAATAGTTCCTGAATCTGAATTATTCTACTCTCTCCTTTACTATTCAGCCTTCCAGATCCTTCTCATATTAAGTGCTAACATCCTATTTTTGCATTACAGTTTTCCAATACGTGCATATCTTGTCCCACCAGGACTGCAGAAAGGCAGTCCTTTCTTTCTAAAGCTTAATCTCTAGCCCCTGACAATCTGCTCCAGAAGGCAGAGACTCTACACAGAGGTTTGCAGCTCTGATCAGAAAGGAAAGACTGAGGGTTGATACCTGTTAGACTCTTAATTCCTCCTTACATTAGATTTCTCAAGAATCAGCCACATCACCATAGGACCCCATAATTGCACTCTTGGGCATTTATCCTAGATGAACAAATGTTGTGTTTGCACAGAGGTTTGTACACAAACATTAACAGCACCTTCATTCATAATACTTCAAACTGGGAACAACCCTGATGTTCTCCAACATGTGACAGGCTCACCAGTGGTACATCCACACAATGAAACACTATCAGCAGTACAAAATAACAAACTATTGTTACATGCAACAATTCAAATAAATCTATTTTTTTTCCAAATAAATCTTGAGGGAATTAGAATGACTGAAAAAGAAAGCCAATCCGCCAAAATCACCTATTGCATAATTCCATTTATGTAACAATCTTGAAATGGCAAAATTAAAGGAATGGGGAGGAAAAAAAAAAAGAAAACGCAGATTACTGGTTGCCAGGAGCTAGGATGGAGAACAAGGTGGAGAGTGAGGCAGATTGGTGTGGCCTGGTATAGTGGGTACACCTGTAATCCCAGTTACTCAGGAGGCTGAAGCAGGAAGATCACAAGTTCCAGGCCAACACCAGCAACTTAAGCAAAACTCTGTATCAAAATAAAAACAAAATGGTCTGGAGATGCAGTTCAGTGGTAGAGGGGCCTCTAAGTTCAATTTCCTGTACCCATACACACATAAAAAGGCACCACAAAGAACCCTTATGGTGATGGGAATGCTCTGCATCCTGACTGTTTTAATGCCAATATCCTAACTGAGATACTGAAAAAAATAATAATTTTGCAGGCTGTTATCATTGGAGGAAACTGAATAAAGGATATATAGAATCCCTCTGCACCATTTCTTACAACTGCATGTGGCTCTACAATTATCTCAAAATAAAAACCTAATTAAAAACAAAAAACTAACCATAACCATATCTCCGATCTGAATTGAAAAATAAGACACTCAGTGCTGGAGAACCTCCCAGATAATAATTCCAACAGCAGATCTTACTATAACTAGTAACATCACAGGGTTTTGACCATAAGGGGTGAGCAGCTCGGAGTTATTCTGGCCCACACTAGAGAGGAGACTTCTTCACATTTGAAAGCCATTTTCAGGAAGGAGGATGGAAAAAGAAATGACAAATACTAACAAGAGACTGTCTTTGCCCAGAACACTAAGCTGGAACCTGGAGTGATAGTCCATTTTCACAAGTGCATGGCTGGGCTTCCATGGAAATGAATAACAGCCACTGATCTGTGAAATCTGATCTGTTTGCCATTTAGATCCATGTGACTCACTGAGGCTGGCTGCATTCATGTCTAAAAATACAGGAAATCTGCAGCCTAAGCAAATTTGGCTCAGGGATTCATGGGTTTTGATTCGAATACTGCACATTTGGAGATAGTGGTTTTATATTCATATCAGCCAGGGGCAAAGAAGTTTCGGCTGCTCAAGTGACTGGGACTAAGTTGAAATCCAGAAGCAAAGAAGATTGGAAGATTTATCTTTGTATATACATTTTATGTGGGAGTTATATGACACCCTCAGTAACAGGAACATGAGCTCTGAGGTCCGGTATGGGCTAGAAGGATGCCCTTCCTTGGGCATCGGGTGTGTCCCACTAAATACCTGCCCCAAAAGAGAACAGAGGGAGTCATGAGCTATTAAAGATAGGGTAGGGTGTGGTGGTCACATGAGTGATCAAGCACCACTTGGACTAGCAGTGGCTGAGTCTGCAGGGAGGGTGTGGTGTGTTGGACTCCGCCCTTTTTTTTTTGTGCAGTCCACTCAGAACCTTTCCTGGTTATGCCCATTGCCATGACAGCGGGTGAATGGAGCAGCAGATCTCTGGGCACTGGCTCTTGGAATACCCTGATTCTTTCCCCACCCTACTCGGGGACCTGGTGACTTTTCAGAGCGCTGGACTCACCCATTAGAACGCTCAGCAACTTCTGCACTCTGGAGTTGACCCCCACGATTCGGTAGAGCCCTTGCTCATTGATCCCTGGGAAGAGAAAGAGTGATGATTTAATTAGAGGCATGTCAGAACACAAGTCAGGCCAACCTGGCCAAATGCTCTTCTTTCTCATTTTCTCAGTCCTTCTAAAAGCTGCTCTAATTAAAGTCCCCTGTCACTCAGCTCAGCTCTTAGCAAAGGAGTGGGATTTGGTACAGCTGTCTAGGATTTCACGGATGTGCTGCACACTTCAGCCCTCGTGTTAGCTCAGTCATCAGAGGGGAAAGAAACTTTCCTCTTTTCTTGCCAAAGGCAGCATCTGAAGAGTTTTTAAAGATGCAAAATGTATTCTTTAAAGATGTTATACTTAACTAATTTTTGAATTTGAAAAGTCAAAAGTGCCATGATAAAAAATTCATACAACAGGAAAGAACAAACACTTCATAATCTATTTTTACATATTAGAATGAAAATATGGGGCATAAGGACATTTTTAATTTTACAGAATGTCAGCCAAGATGGAGAAATGAGAAAATCCATTCATTTGTAATGTAAATATTCTTAATAAAGAAAAAGGAAGGTGAATTTAATCAAATCCATGAACGGTGCAGTTAGACTAGAAGGAGTTTACTTTTCAACACCTGAATAAAGAACCAAAACTACCCCACTGCAGTACTTCAGTTCATTTCAATGTATGGGTGAAATCGCCCTGGCAGCTCAGTGGGCAACTCAGACCAGGTGATTTGAGATGACTTTTCTCCTTTTATCCTAGGCCCACCATACCTTACACTTGTCAAGTAATTGATCTCCTCTTTCCTATCTTACCCCACTGATGCCCACTGTCCAACCAAAATGAACTTCTTCAAGTATATATCAGCTCATATCACTTATTTTCTTAAAACTTTCCAGTGGATTCCCACTGCACACAGACTATAATCAAAACTCCTTTGGTGGCCTACAATGCCTTCAAAATTGAGCCCACCCACCTCCCCCTGCACCACTGACCACCTATACCTACACTAACACACCAGCTATGCCAACCTCAAAGCTTCACACCAGTCATTTCCTCTATCTAGCTCACTCTTCTTCCAGATCTTTCCATCATTCAGTTCTCAGCTTAAATGCAAATTCTTCAATCTAATGCACCCCACAGCCAACACTGTGGGATCATGGTCATTTCCTTACTTTGTTTTCTTTAGAGCAAGTAATAATACCTGAAATTATCTTTTTCCTAAAAAATCATACATATTTACAGATAGCAGTTTTACGTGTATATAAATTCAGGAAAGGGCTGATTTTGCAGCATCTTCAATAAAACCTATCTAAAAGTGGGACTAACGAATACAAGGAAATGATCTGGACTGAGATAGGATGTCACAGCTGAAAAGAACCAGTAAAATCCTACACGTCACCCTGCATTGTTCATGAGCTAGACACACCTGCTCTAAAAGAAAGGATGGGCCCACGTTGCTCGATGGCAGAAAATGTATTCAGTAATGTGTCAGCTTGTAGGCTGGAAAGGCTGAAGTGGTACTTCTCTTATCCTTGTGCATTCCCAGGACTTCACAAAATCCTGGCTCCAACTGGTCAATTCTGGTCTATTACTGATGAACCCCTGAGAGTATGGGATGTCTGTTCATGTCTGGATACCAGATATGTGTGTATATAAATGCACCATAGCAGGGAAACACCCACTTCCTTCAGTTAGTTATATTAAAATGACAATTAACTCAGTGTCCTTATTTCTCCTTTGTGCTAAATGAAAACTTGTTGGGAACTTAAAAACATAATTCTCATTCTCATTTTAGAGAGAGAAGGGGACAAGGAAGCAAAGGCTAAGAAGCCAAACCAACTTGTGACCCTTTTCTTCTCCTACTTATTGTATAGATTCTCTAGTTGTATATGAGACAAAAAAGTTGTCCTCCTGAGAGCTAGTAGGTTTGTATTTATCACAGATGCAGTAAACAGTTTTACATGATTAGGTTTTCCGGTTGGTTCTGGATACTGAAAACAGACAAATAGGTGGCCCACCTTAGGTGAGTATATGAACCCACCATGGGAAAGGCTATTTTGGAGTCATGTTTGATTCCATTTTTATGCTTCTGCTTTTGTTAACCCTATACTCCTTATTTCTCATTCTTTTCAAATGAAAAACAAGTTTATACTTGTTTGGAAAATTACCCTATCAATTTGTTGGAAAATTATATTAACAATGTAAATCTCAAAAATATTGACAGATGACAATCAAGGCAAATAGACAAACCAAAGAAAGAGAGTAAAAAATCAACAGATAAAGCCACTGATAACACAATGACACTGGGCAATGGGATATCCCCTTGCCCTGCGACTCCCAGAATGGGTTTAGACTAGACAGCTGTTTTGTAACTTTCATTTTTCACTTAATGTGTACAATTAAGAAAAGGCTGGATATCAGAAAATGTATTTACACTCCATTTTTGGTGATTCATAGTTATGGTCCTACTGTAGAAGACAGAATGTCTTTCAAACAAATAAAAAGAACTAGTGGGTAGAGAGGCTATACAATAAATAAGAGTCACATCTCTAACAATAAGTCAAATCAAATGCTGTAGAAAGAGAGCTAATGGCTTTTCTCAAAGCATAACAGACCAGCACACTCAAAGCTCTGCACTGCCAGAGCAGAGGACTCTCCTTTGTAGTAGACTCTGAGGAGAGGATGGAGACTATAGGGGTGAACCAGCCTCCCTGATCTCAGTGTCTTCCTCTGGTGGACCCAGGAAAAGTGTGTGGCAGGGACCTGATCCCTTCTCTGTACCTGATGGTCCTGGGAATTAATACCTAAGATAAGGGGTCCTTAAGCCTAGGGTCCACAGACTCTAAGACATTCACTGAAGAGACAGTCATGCACCTATGAATTAGAAAAATAGTTGCATCCTTATTTTCACCCAGTTATAACTGACATTACACATTTCCTTCCATTACGAATGTGAGGTCACAGTAGCATGCACAATATATGCAACTTGGTCAGAAATCAGGTCCTTTCATGACACAAAACAATTGTTTAGACATCGTGAAATAGCACTACTTCCAGATTATGTCAGTCATCAGACCTACCACAATACTTGTGAAAAAAAGAAATTATTAACAAAGAAATGCATCTACTACAAGTCATAAGTATGTTTTTAAGTATTTTAGTAACTGAATTTTAGTGATTTCTATAAGCCTTTGTGTTTTATATACATTTAAAACATTCAATTGATCTGCCAAAATTGATGACACAAAATGGGTTGAGAACCCCTGCTTTATACCCAAGTGGCTTGTGGAAACACTGACACTGGCATGAGGGGAGTTAATGAGTCACTCAGAATCGGGAAACAGCAGGTAGCAGGTCTGACGCCTCACCAGATGCGTGACCTTCCATGAGAACAATGCCATCTGTTAGACTACTTTACCTCTGGTTTCCACAGCATGGATGCATTTCCTGATTATGCTGAAGCCAATGCTGTCCAACTGTGCAGCTGAAAGAGCAAGAGAAGGGCAATCAAGTTGTGCAAATCACCCTCAGGGTACAACCTGACCAAATCATAGTGAGTCAATCAAACACAGAGTGTGGTCATGTGTGTTTTTAATTTTTTTCCATAGAAATGATGAAGAAAAAATAAATATAAAATAATAGTAAAACAAAATAGCTGGCATCAATGGAAAGCTTATCATAGGTCAGGTAAGTGTTAAGTGCTTTGTATGCATTTTCTTTTTTAGTTCTCATAGTAACCTCAAGTAATAGTAATCTGCAACATTATCCTCAATTTATCGCTGAAAAAACTGTAGCACAGAGTGATAGGCACCTTTAAATTGGAGCTGTAGGACTAACTTGCAGTCTTCAAAAAGCAAAAATGGAGTGATCTTTAAATGGTGGGTAAGTACTTTACATATGTTCTCTCATTTAATGCTAACAAGACCTCCAGGATGACACTATCATTAGCCCCATATCACAGATGAAGAAACTGAGGCTTGGTAAAGATAAATCATCTTGCCCAATTAATAAGTGGAGACTTGCTTCAGAGCCCATATCACCAAGCTACCCTTAAAGGTGACCCCAAGTAAAAGTATAATCCTGTTTAGGTGTCTAGGACAAATGAAAAAAAGAAAAACAACAGAGAAAATTAACAGCCAGGAATAAAGAAGGTACATGAGGAAGAAGGGCAGCAGAGACATCCGTCCACATGTCAAATCAGCAGGTGGTGACAGGGTTCTCCACCTGCTTCAGTGCCACCAATGCCACTCAGAAAATAAATGATCCACATCAGCAACTTTTTCCAGAACAACAAACTGGTTTCTAACCTGGCATTGAGGAGGTTGGAGATCTACCACAACTCACCCCCAGACTCTGGTTACCCAGTGATAAAATGTACAAACTTTAAGAATGGGTTCATTTTTTACCTCATTGGGATATTAGCACAAGACATTCTACAGTTTACTGTTCAAAATGAAGAAAGAAGGGGTAGGGAGTAGGAAGGTGAGTATTTATAAAAGACTTGTTGTGATCATCCATGCAAAAAAATAAACTTGTTATCCATGAGAACTAAGTAGAACTTAAACTCATCTTGGCTCTTCTCCAAATGAACTCTTTCTCAATTCTTGGTATATATGTATGAACTAATCTAATAAAAATCTAATTATTTTTTTCTGGGCATGACAGTAATCCCAGCAACTCAGGAGGCTGAGGCAGGAGAATCTCAAGTTCAAGGTCAGCCTGGGCAACTCAGCAAGACCCTGCCTCAAAATAAAAAATAAATATTAAAAAGTGTGGGGATGTAGCTCACTGGTAGAGGGGCCCTGGATTTAATCACCAGTATGGAAAATTTTTAATCACTGATAATATCTAAAAATCAAGCAAAAAAATGTTCATTTCCCTAAACTTCTCTTCCCAAAGTGAAACAGTTCCTGTACTTTCATTCACATTTACTCCTTAGTGGTACTTATAAATACACTCAGCCTCTAGGATGAGTAAAGAACCAGAAGAGAGCAGGAAAACCATGTTCTTTTCCCCTGAAAATTACCTGCTATAAAAATCATTCTTCTTAGATTTGTAGTGTATAAAATGAGAAAAATTATTAAGGATTCAGTTTTGGACATTATTATATTATTACTTGAGGTGTATATTTATTTTATTATAATATTTAATAATGTTATAACATTTAATATTATTTAATAAAATTATTATGAATACTATTGAAATGATTGGATTTTGAGAGCTATAATCTAGTCAGTGCATCCTAGTCTGAATGGACTGACTGGATGACAACTGTTCAGGGGTAGGGCATAGCTGGAGGGGATGGGTCACTGGGAACTTGCCCTGGGAGGGTACATCTTCCCTGCAGTCCTTTCCCCTCCTCTTTTTACCTCCTGCTCCCCTTCCATCATGAGCTAAGAAGCTTTCCTCCACTGGACCCCTTCCCCAGAATGTGCTGCCTCACATTGGGCCCCAAGCAAAAGGAGTTGGCTTTCTATGGACTGAGACCTTTGAAATTTTGAGGTCCAAATAAATATTTCTTTCTCTTAAAAAAAAAAAAATCCTTCTTATTCCCTTAACCCAGTAAGGAGCCTACTAACTCAATCCCTTGCTTTTTCTAGTATGAACCAAGTATTTGCTCTGCAAACAGTGATAATCTCAAGCTTTCTGACTAAGGCTGTGAGCCAGGCTGATACAATTCTTCCAAATAAAACTCCATTAACTCAGACAACAGACATTTTTCAAATGTAGGGACAACTTTAATGCACAGATTAAACACCTGCTGGAATCTGGGGGAGAATTTTTTGTTTAAAAATAATGTTTATTATGAATAAAACTTGACGATATCATGCTAAGTGGAATAAGCTGAACTCAGCCAGCCTAGGGTCATGTGTTTTCTCTCATATGTTTCTTTGGGGAAGAGAAGTTTGGAGAACTTCACATTTCCTTTTAGAGAGAGAAAGGAGAAAGAATGTGTGTGTGTGGGGGGATCTCATGAAAATAGAAGGGAGATGAGCAGAGGAGAGGGAGGGAGGAAGGGGTGCACTGAGGAGGAGGAGGAGCAGGAGGAGGAGGAGGAGGGGAGGCGAAGGTAGGAAACGAAATTGACCGAATTTGTCAGGTGCATGCAAGAAAACGAAGCAACAGATCCCACTCATGTGTACAATCAGAATTCACCAATGAAAAGTAAAATAAGTTTTAAGATATAATTCACCTACCATAAGGTTCACCCATTTTAAGAGTACAGTTCAGCTGTTTCTCACGTGAAACTGTGTATTCATCACGACAATTCAATTCCACTACATTCTTGTCCCCCGGAAGAACCAACAAACACAATCACAGACCTCAGCAGCCACCCTCCATTTTTCCTTCCCTCACTGCTGGCAATGACTAATTCACCTTCTTCTCCATGGGTTTGCCTATTCTGTACACTTCACATAGATGGACAAATAGAATATGTCGTCTTTTATACCTGACTCATTTCACTTAATGTTTCAAGATTCATTCATGCTGCGGCATCAGTACTTCATTCCTTTATAAGGCTGAATACTACTCCACCCTAGTTAGTATATGCCACATTTTTTTATCCATTCATCAACTGATGGACATTTGGGTTGTTTCCACTTTGGGCCTATTATGAATAATGGTATTATGAGTATCTGTGCACAAGTCTGTGTGGACATACATGTTCATTTTCCTTGTGTATACACTTATAAGTAGAATTGCTGGATCACAGAACTATGCCTTTTCCCCCCTTTTTAGAATGTCTTGATTTTTTTTTATTGGTGCATTATAATTATACATACTAGTGGGATTTATTATTATGTATTTATACATGCACATGATATAAAAATAAACTCTGGTCAGTTCCATTCTCAGTACCTCCTCTTTTGCTCTCCTCCTCCCTTCCCCTAGTCCCCTTTCTCTACTCTACTGGTCTATGCCTTTTAGAGGAACAGACAAATTGTCTTCCAAAGGAGCAGCACCATTTTACATTCCTACCAGCAACTCACGAGGGTTCCAATTTCTCCACATCCTTGCCAACATTTGTTATTGTCTTTTTTATTATAGCCATCCTAGTGGGTGTCAAGAGTTATCTCCTTGTGGTTTTGATTTGCATTTCCCTGATGACTAATGTTGTTGGGCATCTTTTCACACGCAGGGGAGGATTTTCATTCCTTTATACAGTAGTCAGAATACAGCTTACTGGAAAGTATTTGTCAGACAGGGAATTACTTTTTGTGTTTAAGGAGGTTCCCAAAATGCTTATAACCGTGATTCAATAGTCCTTCAGTTCTTCTTTGCAGAGTGCCTCAGAGAATCTTTTCACAGAGATGACAGTAAAAGAAGTATGGGAGAAAGAACCGCCATTTTGCACAATGCTCTAGGGAGCAGCCAAGACTGATTCTAAACTTGGATGTTTTAAGAGTAGGTTTGTGAACTTGGTCTTATTCTAGGCATTGGTAAGTTTTGTCCTGGACAAAGACTACTTCCTTCCCCCATAAACTCTGATACAAGGTTTGGACAATTGAAAAGAACTTGGACTTGGCAACTGACAGAAATGGCCTCAGTGATTAGAAGACAAGACATTCGCCTAACTACAGCAAAAACTAGACAGAGTTGGACATAAGCTCTAGAAGCAAATCAGTCCTTGGGCTCTTTTTGTGGCACTGTGGGAAGTGAGATCCCTTTCTAGTAGGTGATATCTAGTGGACAAGAATAAAATAGTACCTTCCAAATATATCCAGGAAAAAACTAAAATTCCACCCACCTACATTAATTATAATTACTTATTTTGGAAAATGGCAAAGTAAAAACTCCTGCACTCAATATCTGAGGAATGTTCCTCCTTTGGTTTTTCTAATGTGAGAGTCTCTCCAATTTGTTATAATCAGCAAACTCCGTTACATAGATGTCATACATAAAGGCCTTATACTTTATACATGTAATGAAATATTTATCAGTATATCTTAGATGTCTAAGTTTAAATGTAGAGCATTTACAAATTGCAAATCCAAACACTGAGAACTCAAGGTAACTCTCTGTTAGACTTTAAAGTACTAAAGATGTATACTAATAATTATAGTTTTGTAAACAGATAAAAGTGTATTAAAAATGGAATTGACATCAACAACAGTTCCCCCAACAAGGAACTCACAAAAAAACAATTTAGCAAAGATGGCTATAAATCTCTAAATTGGATGTGGTACAAGTTATTACATTGCCCATATTGCCTCGGCTCTTCCCCATCTCTCTCAGTTGGTCTCCCTGCCCCCACACACACACATAAACACACACAAACACTGAGAGCTTCCTCCTGACATCATGATTAGGTAACTAATAATTAACAACTGCTTTATTTTTTAACATGGACCAAGTACCACTAATGTGACAGGGACGACAGTGCACACATAACCAGATCATTAGTCTTGATCACTGCCCTGTAGGGACATAATCTGTTAATTGAGATCTCCTAGTCTGAAAAGTGAATTCCCACTAAAAGGTTTAGAACACTGTCACCACCAAGCAGAGTTTGCAGATGACAGAGAAAGTGGCCTGCCAGATGGAAGCGGCTGTCCTTAATCCCCTCAAGCAGGTGATTCAGCTTTTTCACTGAGCCAAGGCTCAGAAAAGGTCAGGGATTTATTTGCAATTTCTGTATCCTTATAATCTCCAGAAATAATCTCTCATTAAATATCTACTAGGCTTGCATTATTCCCTTAATTTTACTTGCAATGAATTGCTGCAGGATCTGTGGATCCCAGACCTGACAGCCCCCATTTTGCAGTTAACTCTTGGACTGGCTTCTCTTTCCCCCTGGGCTCAAGTTCAGCTCCGCCCAGTTTTACACTCAGGCAGCCCAAACTGTTTCTTATAATGAATGTTGGCAGAGTGCACACCAAAAAAAAAAAAAAAAAAAAAAAAAAAGGCCCAGGCTGACCTCCCAAGTTAGCAATGTACCTTCCTCTAGTTTCAATGCTTGAAGTTTTGTTTCTCTCTCTCCTTTTGGAGGAAGGAAAGGGCCAAGAACATACAAACCCATTTTGTCAAAACTCTGTGGAAAATGTGAGAATGATGGAGAGACAAAGGCATGCTCAATCCTTTGGAGAGTCTCAGGGCAGAACCCAGACGTGGGAGCAGGATTCCTGCCAGTTGGTTTGGGTCTGGGCTAGCACACTAGGGTATGAACTCCAGGAGCAGGGAGGTCAGTAAAATCCAGACATTTACAGTTTTACTGCAAAGGGCTGAAAAGAACAACACATGATAACTATAAATTCTTTTCTCATTTAAGCTAAGGTGGAATGACATGAGTTTTGGCATAAATGCCACTACCTTCCTGAAACATCCAAAAAGGCACTGCCATGTTCTGCAGTTTCTGGTAGCTCACTAAGATATGCTTCTCTGGTTCTTCTTACCTTTAAAAAACATTAGGTATAGAGGAGACAGGATGAGCAACACCCTTGGCACTGCCCTCTTTCTTAGCTACCCTCCAACCAAATTATCACCAAGTTTCTCACTTTTTCTCTTACTGTCTCTCAGTTTTGTCTGGCTCTCTCCATCATCATCACTACCATCCTGGGCCTGCCTCCATCAACTTCTTTTGCCAGGACAACTGCAGTGATTCCAAGCCAGTCTCTCCATATCTGCTCCGCTCCCTCCTATCTGTCCTCTATGCTGGAGTCCCCACAATATTGGGGGAAAAAACAGATTTGGGCTATCCTCCTGAGAGCAGTGAGGTGTGCCACTGAGAGACCACAGGCAGGGAGGTAACATGGTCCTGCCCCTCCAGCTTCCTGGGGGTCACCCCTCAGCTCCCAGGACCCCACCACACAGGTGATTTTTCTGAGCATCCAATTGACCACACTTTAGCTCCTGCCTTTGTCCAGGCTGTGGATCTCCTCTCAGTCTCTTGGCCCCAGTAACACAGACCTCTCCTCAAGTGTCAATCCTCCAAAACGCCTCCCCTGGCCTCTCCACCTAGGTTAATAGCCCTGTAGAGCCCGGGAGATATAGTACCATCCAACTCTATTTTGGTGAAAAAAGTCTATTTATTAAACTAGAATATGCAACCAAGAGGGCAAAGGCCCATGTATACATCTCTCCTTATTTATTTCATTGCCTACCATATCTCTTTCCCCATGTACTATAATGGTGGCATGAAATGACAGTGTGTGTGAAATTTTTCACTTTGAATCTACAGATAGGTAAGCCAGTGACTGAATGGTAGAAGGAGCTGCTGAGGGGCAGTGTGGCATGGTCAACATGACCTTCCAAATTTCAACTGACAGAACCCCCGTGATAGTAGAAGCATTATTTAAGCTTCTGGTCCTTGGCTTTTTCATCTTTTGTGAGGATATAAAGGTTAAATAAAGAAATGAATGGCCTGATCTAACCACTTCCTTCCTGTATCAATACAAAGAGATATTACCTCCTCGCAGTACGGCTCCAAGAAAACGAGCCTAGGAGAAAGGAAAAACAAAAGTTGTGCAGGCCAAATCATGAAGCAGAGGAGACAAAACCAAGATCAGGTTTTCCAGGACACTTTTAGAAATTTTTTGCTTGTCCTTCAAAACATATCATCACTGAACAGTACTTGGCTTGGGTCTGGGGCCTACAGAGGGGCTCTTCTCTGCCATACTAAACTAGGCCATGTCAACAGTCAAGCAGGCCTGAGAGCACAGGAAGCACCCAGAAAGCAAGGGCACTCTCCCCTAGAGCTGTGGGCTGCCCCACAGACCTCACTTCTCAGGTCCAAGGGCCTCTTTTCTGAAAATCATCGACCCGCTATCATTCAATTCCAATTCTCAGTATTGAGAAAACCAAGCAATTAGGCATGAAGGGGCCAAATCACCCATTTTGAATAGCATGGAACTTAAAGAGTCTACCAAAACAGTACTTACAGGACACACCCCAAAGTTGGCCCCTACATGCACCCTGGAAATTCTAACCAAACATTCAGGAGACAAATCTTTTTCCAAAGGAGAAGAGCTGATCTACCAACTGAATCTCAACGTGCATTAGAAGAGACCGCCACTTTCTTAAAGTGGGTTTTTCCCAGTCTAAAATGTCCCCCCCAGGGAACGTACTCGATGGTCCCCCGATTAAAAACAAATGACAACAATTAAAAAAAAAAAAAAAAAAAACTGGATGTGCTGGAAGTTTGCAGACAAGCAAGAGGCCTGTGTGGTGAAGGAAGCTGCTGCCCCATTTTTAGCGTAGATGGATACAAGATTGTCTGGAGGTGCTGTGAACAGGCCACCATTTCATGGGCAGCTCCAAAGTCTCACCACAGAAATCTACTCGATTTCCCACTGGGATTTGCTCTTTAGAGTCTGGCCTGCTTCATTCATTTTGAATTAAATCAATTTCAGCACTACTAAAAGCCATGAAGGAAAACACCCACACTGAACTGAACTCAAAGCCACCTGGATAACAGGTTTCTAATTGACTCACACACTCAGATAGAGGGCCAGAGGAGCTCATGCTCCTTTTCCTAATCATGTGAAGTCCCAGGGTTGCCAGGGCTCCATGAGCTATGGCACTTGGAAAATATCTCCATGGTGGCTATTGTCAGAATCTTCCAGTGGGGCACAGGAAAGCTGGTAATTGGTTCTCAATCATCCACATGTAAATCCTCTGCTTTGGAGATAACCCACCATCAAGTTGTTAATCCCAAAACTGTGCCCCAGGGACCCTCTTCCCCATCCTCCTCCTCTATACCTAGACTGTACACTGCTCCCTGGCTAATATATATTTAGAGAATACAAACTAATTTTATTTTATTCCTTTAACATATATATTTATATTTTAGTTGTAGATGGACACAATACCTTTACTTTATTTATTTATGTGGTGCTGAGGATCAAACCCAGTGCCCTACATTTTAGGTGAGCACTCTACCACTGAGGCACAACCCCAGCCCCACAAACTAATTTTAATAGTAACTAAATCACATAGACATGGTGTGTAGCAGAAAAAGAATGGTGAACTTTAGAACCAGACAGACCTGGACTGTAATCCTATCTCTGCTGCCTCTGGCTGGATATGATCTCAGGTAAGGTGCTTCATCTCTCTGAGATTCACCTACCTCACCTGTGCAGTGGGGAAAACTCACTGAGGTATCATGAGAGTCAAAGGAAATGGACAGCAATTGTGAATTATTTGATATTCAACAAATGGTTGTTTCTAGTATTATCAATATTAAACATTGCTGCATCCTAATATTTGAGTTAAACTTTCTGGTGGATGAAATGATTTTCATACCCAAGAACCTCTTATCCTAATGATAATCCCATGGGGTAATATTGCTACTGTTTTTACTAATAACTTCTTGTTGTATTTTCCCACTAATGAGTATAATGAGGGATAATGCATTACAGTTCATATAATAAATTAATAAACTACAGCTTATTGGATTTCCCCAACATCTCTGCTAAGTTTTTATGATGAGAAAAGCCAGGCTCCTGATGTTAAGTGGTAACAACAGCGATGATAACAGTAGCTAACACTTACTGAGACAGACTACATGGCTCTGGGCTGTGCACTTAAAACTATCATCTTCTTACCATCATCGTCATCATCTTTATTTTGCAGACAGGAAACCTAGGCTCAGTCAGATTAAGGAACTTGATCACAGCATTAGTGAGCAGGGAAACCAGGATTCCTACTGAGCTGAACTGTGGAGTAGGTTCTCTTCCACTCTACTTTCTGCTGAAGTTCACATGACAGTCAGAAAGCGGGGCTGGTTTTCAGGATCCTGCCCCTTCTGTTCTACTAGCCATTCTCAACTCCAGGGAACAAGAGAAACATGGGTATACTTGTTGCAATGTGGATCCTGGACCTTTTCCCAGAGATTATGCTTCAGTAGGTGTGAGAACCCACTTGGGAAACACTGCAGAGTATACCAGGCAACTCAAACTACTGTCACCAAAGACAAACAAGTGACTGCTTACTTGGTCAACTGTCAATATCTGTACTACCAATGCCCCACTGGATAGTAAGGGTTCACTGGTGCATCTTAATATGTGATGTTGGCTTGTGTCCCTGGTAGATGAGATGATTCCAAGAGGTTCACAAACATTTCCAGTGGGTAGACACTTATTTTAGTGAACACTAGAGATCTGTTGATTTATCACACATAGCATGGTATGTTTCCTTTTTAAATAAAGTGAGGTAAAAAGGATAAATGGATGAAAAAAAAGTAAGTAAACAATAGTAAAGCTGATACATGGATATATGTATATATGTAAAAATTTATCATGAAGGTCATTTACAAATAACATGTTTTAGAGTTTCTGTCCTAAGGTGCCCAGGCTGGGCACTACATTCAACCTTGATGAAAGTACCATATTCTAGCAGCAAGAATTCCTATTCCAATACAATCATCCTTGATTCCTTACCTTCTCTCATACCCATATCCAACTGGCTCTCTGCATCCAATCCCTTAGCCAGTCCTGTCAGTAATAACTTCAAAACACCCAGAATCCAACCACTTCGCATCATATCCCTGGCTGATACCTTGACCCACAGTCCCACGATCCTTTCCTGGACTGCTGCAGTGGCCTCCCCTCTGGTTTCTTCTTCACCAGCTGCCACAGTCATCTTTTAAAGATATACATCAGCTCAGGTCATTCACCTGATCACAACTCCCTAGCGACTTCTTATAATGCTAAGAACACAATCTTCTCTCCTATCTTCACCTGGTGGAATGCTAGCCTACTGACCACTCTCCCAGGCCTCCTCCTATCCAGTCAGTAGAGAGGTCCTGCCTAATATTCCCAGAACACAAGGAGTTCATTTCCTCACGGCCTTTGCACATACTGGTCCTTCTGTCAGCAAAACTCGTCTGCCAACTTCTGTGTGCTTCCTGCCCTCCCTTTGTTCAGATTCCTCCTCAAAGGTCACCTTTTTAGAGATGCCTTCCCTGTCCAGCTGTGGCAACCAGCTGCCTTTCCCCTGTGCCCTATCTCCACCCTCTTATTTCTTCATAGTGCTCACTTTCACCTTTGTTTACTATGTGTTGTCCATTTCTCTTGGTAGTGTAAGCTCCACATTATACAATGTATACATGCATTGAAATATCATGTTACCCCATTAGCATATATAATTTTAATTGCATCAGTTAAAATAAATTTAACTAAAAATTTAAAAATAGTTTAAGCTCCAAGAGAAGAGACATAATCTGCCTATTCATTACTATATTCCAATAAATGCTTCCTGAATGAAGGAACAAGTACGATCTTCATTTTTACCATCCATATTTTTACCAGCTTACATGCTAGTAACCAATAGGTAAAAGTCCAGATGCTCCAGGAGCCTTAAATAGTGAGCAGCTGGCTGAACATATTGGTACCTTCTAGAGTTCAGGGCCCCTGCAGTGGAAAGCATGAGACAAATAGGATTGGCAGGGATCACATTTATCCCCTGACCTCCAAGCAAGAGTGCTGCTAATCAGAATGTTCTTCCCTAGCCTACTAGATACACAGGCATATATTTTCTTTTTCATGGTTTCTGGGGACAAACACACAGAAAAATAAATGGAAAGAAGGAGACAATAAAGAAAATAAAATAGGCAGCAGGAATACAGAAGAAATCCCTGCCTGGCCTGGAAGAAACCTACCAACTCCCCGCCTGGGTAAAGGGAGGCTCTGAGATGGCTATGAAGAGTGTCCCAATTTCTAGCAAGAGCCAGGCAGCCAAGGGGCAGTGTGTGGGTTCTGGTATAGCACAGGCTGAGCACTGCACATCTGCCTACGATGAAGTGGGTGTTTCCTTCTGGGTTTCTGCATGCACAGTCTCCCGGTCCACCTTAAAATTCCAAATCAGGGTAGCAGTGAAAGAGAAAGGCTTAATGCACACTGCAATAAGGCCAAGCAGCTTAATCAGGACCATTTGTCTCCTGCACAGGGATCTGGACATCCTGAGAATGAATTACAGTCCAGTGGCCTCAATTCCTTTCTGCCTTGAGGCCTGGGTGGTTTTGCACTGATTTCTCAACCGAGAGAGATCATGGCCATCTATGTGAAGGTGGAAGTGTTTCCAACAGAGAGCCAGCTGCCTCTGCCCACCAAGACCCCTCTGCTGCCTTTACCTACCTGCTCTCCCACCTTCAAATGTCCTAGGAATGATTGAGACCTTTTTTTTTTTTTTGTCTCTGTAAACTCTAAGGAAGCAAAAGGCAGGGAAAGAGATGGGATTTAGAATCTAAAGCCTAAGATTTGAGCCCTAGTATCACCAGGTACTGGCTGTGTGTGATGGACATTCTCTGCCTCTCTGATCTTCCTTCCTGACCTTTAAGATGCAAGTATTGTGAAAACTGAGCAAGGGCACCCCTGTGAAGGCACTCCCAGTAACTCTAAGGATGATGTACAGTGTCATGTTTTAATACTAATAGCCTCCAGTTTGGATAATGGTGATGCTGTTAACAATAATAACAGCAAAGGACATTTAATGATTGCACATAATACCAGACACCACTGAGTAAAGGATATCCATTCTGATCTCATTTAATCTTCTTTACAAACCAAGAATGTAGGTACTAAAGTTATCCCATCTTACAGATAAAGAAACTGATGCCTGGAGAAATTAATTTCCCAAAGCCACACACTCAATAAGTCATGAAGCTGGGATTCCAATTCTTGTCATATTCCACGGTTGACTCTCTTATCCACTGCACAACACCATCCCAACTGTAGGGACTAGTACTTTATAGCCTCTGTTAAATCTCATATGCAGAACATGAGTTGCACACTTTGAAAACTCTGATCAGGATAGGAAGGACTGACTTTGAGTGAACATAAGTCTCCACTGAGAAGAAGCCTCAGGTTTCACATCTGTGTGTGGGGCCAGTATTACTACTTACCTTAGATGGTTCTTATGAGAATCAAATGACATACTGTATGTCAAACACTGAGCATGTGCTCAATAAATATATGGACTATAATAACTGAAAACCTGCACTTGGTGGCCACGAGGGAAATCTTTTAGCCTCTGTTTCAATAACCCCTCACACTGGGGATTAGGAGTTAAAGATGCAGCCAGGGACCTGCTCACTACTGCCTGGCTAAGGTCCAATCAGGGGTGCCAGGAGGTGGCTCACACCTGTCCAGGCTGCAGCCTGCTGTCACAACAGAGCCCACGTCATCAGGGAAAGAGGGGTACTGGGCCATGGCAAAGTCACACGCTGGCTGCATATGTCAGTCCAAAGCTGACTGAAAGAAAGACCGGATGTCTTAAATGTCTTTGAGGAGAAACAGAAATGCTCTGATTGACCACGAAAGTCCACGGAGCACCACAGCCAGTCATATCTTTGGGGAATGAGGTCTCACCACACAAAATAGCTAGGAACCCACATCATAAAACCTCTGAAAAAACAAGCTGTTCCTTCTCCTTCCTCTCTCTCCAGCCCCTGCCCCCAAGAGAGGGCCATTCTAGAGCAGGGGTATTATTGCTTAACTAAATATAATTCAGGCTCGATGTGCCCACAGCAACGTGTTGCACTTCAGCTCCTAATGAGAGGCCAGGTACAAAAAGTCAGCTCCTGGGGAGAGCTTGAATGACACCTTCTCAACTGACTGTGGCTCAGAAGACGAAAGTGGTGGCCACAGAAACCTGCATGGCACAGGAGGGATGGGAAAGAGGAAGAAAAGGGCCAAGAAGGGCACAGGGGGAGCTGGAAGTACTGCCTGTGAGCATGTGTCTCGTATCAGCCCAGACCTGGCAGTCAGGGATGGAAAGCTGGAGGGGAAGGTGCGCTCACTCAGCTGACAGCCTCGTGGGCCAGGGCACAGGAGGCCAGGTCGCCTTGCCCATCAATGCCTTCCATCCTTCTCAGGTTTAAAAGGGGAAATGTTCTATTTATAAGCCATACACCAGAGGAGACCTGGCAGCCTCAGGATGGCTCTGATCCCAAAGGGATCCTGGTTACCAGTGGCTGCCTCCACCTGCCTCTCAACTGTGGGTGTTCTAATAGCAAAAGGCCGAAGGTGACTGGATGCAAAAGAGAAAGAAATCCTCTATTCTGCCCTCTACTGCTTTCATGAGTCTGCAAGCCTTTGGTAAAGAAGACAGAAGGCTTCAGAAACTTTTAAAAACATTGGCCCCTGGCATCCCATAAAGGCCTTCCCTGGATCTTCAAGAACAAATCTCCTTTTCTGTTAGACAGATCAAGGGAAGCTGAGGAACAGAGATGAAGGGAATGTACAATCAGAGGCATGACAATGGGCAAACAGAGCCAGGGTGGTGACACCCTGCCCCTCCCATCTCCTGGTCCTCAATCTTTTCCTCATAAAACAAGACAAGCCTTAACAAAACACCATCAGGGAGTCGGATCTGAATGAGGGCCTGAAGAAAAACAGTGGATGTGACAGTGTAAACAACATAGAAGGTGGCTCTGCTCTATTACTGGATCCCTGATGGCAGGGGGGAGTGGACCATGTTATGATTTTGATCCTCGGAAGCTAGAGCCATTGAAACATGTGGCCCTGGCCCACCCAGCTGAGCACAGATGTCTGAGGAACCACTGATGATTCTAATGAGGAGGCTCTCTAAGAAGGAATATGGAATGCCCCAGCAGCAAAGAACCAGGGAGGTGCACTGGTGAGCTGGTGAGCCCCATGGGGTTGGCTTCGTATAACAGAACAGCAGAAGAGAGAGGAGACTTCAAGCATACCAAGACCAGCAGGGAAAAAAAGGACCTTGGCAAAGGGGCAAGCTCAGGTTTGGCCATCAGATTCCCATTTCTTGACTATGCTGCCTCCATCTCTCTAAGCCGGTTTGCTCATTTGTAATCTTAACTGTTCTTAGCAGCATTCTTGTAAATGGCAACCATTCATGTACTATTTCAAGGCTCCCTCATAAACCCTCATGCCTCCTTAAACAGGCCAATCTTTAAAAAAAGTAACCTTGTATTAAGTGAAGGGTTAACAAACTATAGGCCATGTGGCCAAATTCACCACCATCTTTTTTTTTTTTTTTTAAGCAAATAAAGTTCTACTGAACTGGGGCTGGGGTTGTGGCTCAGCGATAGAGCACTTGGCCTGGCACATGTGAGGCACTGGGTTTGATCCTCAGCACACACACATACAAAAAAAAAAAAAAAAAAAATACAGGTATTGTGTTCATTTACAAGTAAAAGAAATATATTAAAAACAAACTTCTGAATTTTCTACTAAAGTTTTTACACACACTCATTCATTTCCATAGTCTATGGCTGCTTTCATACTACAGTAGGAAAGCTAAATAGTCCCACAAAAATGAAAATGTTTACCATCTGGCCCATTACTGAAAAAGCTGACCCTTGTGCTAAGCAATGACATTTAGAAAATCAGGAGGTTCCTGAGTCCTCAGTCCCCAATGCAAATTTTAAAAATATATAAATCTAAATGGTAATTTTAAATGTTTGCATGGTACTAACACTGAGAGGTGCAGTCACCAGGATTAAATGAACATCACCAAGACTGAAAAATGGCAGGAGTGTTGGATGCCTCCCTGGGTCCCCTCACTGCTGCCTTCCAGGGGATGGTACTTCGAGGGAATAATTGGCAGAGCCAGGCGATGAGAAGGATAAAAAACAAGAGTAATTTATACACTAACTAAATAACATGCCAGATACTTTGCTGGACTTTGAGGCAGGGGTATTAATATCCCTATTTTACAGAAAAAGAAATGGCACTGAGAGAGGCCTAGCACCGCTCTGAGCTTCCAGAACCAGGATGCCAATCTCCAGTGTGCCCACATGGCCAAGCCCACCATAAAGGACCTGAACTATGTTCAAAGGCTGATGTACAAGAATGCAAAGGCCAATGTTAGGCAAAACTCTGGAAAGGACATTAAAGTCCAATGACAGAAACAGTTCAATGAATTAGGGTAAAATCCTACAACAGAGTATTAGACAACCATCATAAATGATACTAATAAGTATGACATGGGGAAATGCTTGTAAATTAAAAAAATTCAGCATAATGCCAATTAAGTCAAAATAGATATAGACATTGGCAAAATACATATAAGACATTATGAAAAAAAGTAAGAAGGCAGCTGGGTATGGTGGTGCACACCTGTAATCCCTGCTACTCAGGAGACTGAGGCAGGAGCATTCCAAGTTCAAAGCCAATCAGGGCAACTGGCAAAACCTTATCTTAAAATAAAATTTTTTGAAAACTTGTAAAAGCCTGGGAATGTAGCTCAGTGCCAGAGCACCTGTTTGCCTAACATATGGGAGTCCCTGGGTTCAATACAAATTGCTGCAGGAAAAAAAAATGTAAGAAGGAAATATCTGTGATAGTGGTATTACAAATTATTCTTAAGTTTTTGAAAAGTATTTTGTTGTATTTCCTTAATATTCTACAATGAGTTCATATTAATTTAATGGAAAGAGAAATACATGTTTTTAAACCTGCTTAAGAGAAAGGTTCAGAGATTCAATGTCCGCGCCCCAAAGAAAATTAAATTGTAATTTCAACTGTATAGAGCATTTTCTGTCTAATCATTGAACTTCCCTGCCTCCAAGCGTGAATGATAAATTAGCTTCAGCATCATTTAGATACAAATTATTCTTATAAAGGCCCTAGATTGAAAGACAACTGGAAGGAATGATGGAATTAAGACTTGGGAGCAAAAAGGAAGTGGTGTATTTTCTCCTTCTTGGGTGGGTAGGAAGTTTCCATTTTTTAAGTCTTTCTAGCCTAGATGAAATCCCACTCTGAGCTCACTCTCCAATCCATCAGCTCTGGGTATTCTGTCTGCAGGCTGCATGCAGGGCTTTTGTAGCTACAGGACTATTGTACACACCCATGCAACACAACTGGGCCTCTGCCTATTGCCTTCCAGTGGCTTCAACCTCCACAGCAGATCATATACTCCTTAAAGGCACGAGGCAGCTGTGAGTGCCACCTGCCCTGAGGACTCCCAGAGGCATTAGTTGAATGAAAAGCTACAGGACGTCTGTACTCCTATAGTTGCATCAAGTAAAAGGTTCAGGTAGGAGCAAACAGGAAATGTTAAACAAGAGTTGGAAGCAGAGAAGACTACAGCAATGCCATCTTGAAAGGTCAGGTAGTCAGCACTGAGTGTCCTGATGTGTGTGAGAAGGCATGCCTGCAGCCAACAAGGCAGGTATTCCTTTGAATAGAGTCCAATTAACCTACAGATTTAAGTTAATTGCCACATCAAGGAAGGGGGCACTATGAAGATCATATTAGGAGGCTGAGCCAGACTTCAGCCTCCGGGAGACACAATGGGAAAGCAGTATTTCCACAAACAAACTAATCTTTTTAGAGGAAGTAGGCAGTGACATTTATTACTTAAAACTTTGAACCTGGAAAAAACCAACTCACTGTAAGAGCCTACCATTCCCTTAGTCTCTTGCAGAGACTGGTCTGTCCTCTCTGACAAGTTCTCAGGTGGAGCTACTCAACAACAGTAGCCCGGGCTGAGAAGGGGCCACTTCCTGCTTCTCCTGCTTCTGACCTGGGCTCATTTCTCAGGAGAATGAGCAAATTCGTTGGGAAGTAAATCTCACAAATGCGGCCAAAGGTCAGGCATGCAAGAAGAACACAGGCAGACTATAGGATATTGGCATTAAGACAGCAAAGGGAGCCACCAGCTTGGGGTGGGAGGGGGTTCTTGCTCAGGGCAGAGTCCTGCTTTTGTAATGGTAAAGGGGACAGATCTAGATGACTGGATCAGGAACACTGGCAGCAATCACTTCCTCAGTAAGGAAACTGAAGGAGCAACAGACCACACTTCCTTCCTCTTTACTGTCTGTATTCCTACTTTCCCCTTCCCTTTTCTACTAGGGGAGAGTTTGACCAAACAGAGAACATGGTGTCACTGGTGCATATTCCTGACATTCTAGGAGCAAACGCAGGGAAGATTCTCTGTTGGCAGGAGAACCTATGGTGAGCAGCCTACTGGACTGGCAAAAATAGACTGGTTTTTGAATTTAATATTTAGGGATTAACTTAACCAAGAACATGTGACCTCTAGGCCTTAAACTAGAAGTCAAATAAAGGACACAGTAGTCCAAATAAATGCAAACACACTCAAGTTCTTGGAGGAGAAGACTTGATATTATGAAAGTGTCTGATTCTCCCAATGCAATCCCATATGAAACTTTCAATTTTGGAGGAACTTACTAAACCTATTCTGGAAGGACAAAGGTCTACAAATAGCTGTCAACTCTAAAAGAAAAGTAAAGGAACGATACTTAAATTACCCTATAATAAGACTTAACTCAACATCATCATATTAAAACAGAGAAGAAGTACTGGTCCAAAACCAAAAATAAATAAATAAATAAATAAATAAATAAATAAATAATAAAATAAAAAGCGCAGAGGTAGAACTCTGTTATGCAAACCTCACATACAAGAAATCTGATACCACAAATCAGTGGGGGCTGGGGGAATGGAATGTAGTAGATGATGGGAAAACTGACTCTTCAAATGGATAAAAATATGACTAGCTCTTCAGAAAACGTCTCAAATGATGGTGGATCTACATATCAGCTGGATTTGAAGCCTAAATGTGAAAGACACACTGATAAAGATATTTTAAAAAAACATAGGTGCACATCTTTGTGGCATGAGTCAAAAAGGATTTCTTCAAAATATGATTTGAAAATCATAAACCAGAAGGCAAAAATTTTTCAAAACATAGTATGTAAATATAAAACACACAGCTGTAGAGTCAAGGAAGGAAAGCACGTGTAATAATATTAAACAGATTATAAGATTGGAACATTTACAATTAAAATGTCTGAAACTAACAAGGAATTAATATCTAGATACAGGGGACTTTACAAATGAACAAGAGAAAGATAGCAACTGTTTTTTGTTGGGTTTTTGTTGCTGTGACAAAAAGACCTGGCACAAACAATGTAGAGGAAGAAAAGTCTATTTTGGCTCATGGTTTCAGAAATCTCAGTCCATAGATGGCTGATTCCACAGCTCTGGGCCCGAGGTGAAGCAGAACATCATGGCAGAAGGGCAGGGTGGAAGAAAGCAGCTCAGGACATGACAACCAGGAAACAGTGAGAGAGCTCCACTCACCAGGGACAAAATATAAACCCCAAAGGCACACCTCCAGTGACCTATCTCCTCCAGCCACATTTTACCTGCCTACAGTTATCACCTAATTAATCCATATCAGTGGATTAATCCAGTGGATTAGGTTATAACTATCGTAATCTAATCAATTCACTTCTGACAGTCCTTGCATTGTCTCATACATGAGCTTTTGGGGAACACCTCATATCTAAGCCATAACAATAACTTATGTCAACAATAACTTAAGGGTGGGAGACATATATAGGCAATTAACAGAAGAGAAACCCAAAGAACTAATGGGCATATGAACAGATGCTTAAACTCATCAATTATCAGAGAAATGCAAACTGAAACAACAATGAACTATCATTGTATATCTGTTAGACTGGCAAAAAATTAGAAGGCCAAGTAACACCGAGAGTTGGCAGGAATGGAGACACGGGAGTATAGGGCTGATGGAACTGTGAACTATCAGCTCTAGGAGCAATGAGAGCACTTATACTAAGCCTCTGCATAGACTCACAATCTGACCAGCAATTCCCCTGGTGAGTACAACCCAAAGAAATCCTCATATAGGACATGTACAGAGGTGTTCCCTGTGGTGGTGAGAAATTCGAGGTATAAGGAAAAAATCTGCAAAAAGAGATACACCATGGGGTAGGTAGCAGTCGGAAGCCACAGTCTAAAGGAGCTGCATGAACATCTCCCAACACAATGCTGAGGGACAAAGATCCGAAGGAGACACAACCATTGACTTAACACAGAGAAAACGCACACATTTTCAAGAATGCATTTGAAAAGTAAGTCTACTTTGGGATGGGGGCCTACAGGAGAGAAAAGGAATAGGAATAAGAAAAACAATTAAAAAGGAACAAATGCATAAGTAAAATAAAGTGACATGAAATAAAGAATGAATGAATCAAGAGCCCTGTGCCGATGATGCACCAAGAACGAGAGCATGGTTAACCCTCTATACCCCAGATCAAACACAGAACAGAGAAGGAAAGAGCACAGGAAAAAGGCTCTGCAGAGAAATGAGCATGTGTTTATCTGCAAGCATCCTCCCCCTGGCAACTGGACCATTTCAAAAATACCAGGAGCTGACAAACATTACTTAAGGCCCTGTCTTATACCCCACAGGCAATGGATGCCCTGAGAGAAACTTCAAGATGAAAGCAACAGATTCAGAAGTGTCCCCAAGGGAATTTCCCTTTGCTATCTGCCCCTTCAAAACATTCTGGTTCTGTGATAAAATGTTTGTATTCAAACTCCCACCAAAACATTTTCTAGAAAACAAAATACTAGACATCTGGGATTTAGATGCCAGACATTTGGAATTTGGTGAAAACAGTTATGCCCCACTCTTCAATTCACAGAAAACTGAATTCTTACTTTTAAAGGAGTTTAGATTGTGGCAAAAACAGAAAGAGGGTTGCAGAACGACCCTGGGCAATAGAGCCACGTGCGACAGATGAGCGCTGTGGGTGAGCATGGGGTGAAATTGCAAATTACTGCAATGAAGAGCTACTGCAAGGACAAGACTGTCCAGGGAGAGGGAGGGAAAGTGTTGCATGACATGGAAGGGGACTCCTAATGCTGAAAAAGGTGAGGCAGCACCAAACCAGAAGACCCACTCTGGTGTTGCCAGTATGAACCAGTAAATAATAATAACCTAGAAAAATAAGTCCTCACCTAAACTACTCCTGAAAAAGTGGCCAGAAGTTGTTACCCCATCCTGAATCTCTTCCTCTTGCTAGATGAAAGGGTAAGTAAGCAACTGAAGGGTCACATGACACCCAAAGCAAGCAAACATCACTCTCTGCATAACAGGGCAACAGAAGCCAAAGTGTCACACAAGTGTCTATGTTTTCCAAAATGGAAATTTTGTATTATTCTTTAGGAAGAATACGGTTGATTTTAATAATAGAGCCTTTGGAATCAGGCAAAATTTCGATGAAATTGTGTTTCCTGAGATTTCCAGTCTCAATTTCCTCATCTTCAAAGCAGGTATCTATCTCACAGGGTATTACAGGCAGTAAATGAGTTAACGTTGTCATACATCCTAAGGGCCTGATACACAGTGAGTGTTCACTTAATGCCATCTATTAATAGATGCAAAATACAGGTTGATTGTAAACAACACATACTATATAGAGAGAAATATTTAAAGTAGAAAGTTGATGTCTCCCAATAGTTCAATCTCCACCAATACAGTTTGAAAATATGTGTATCTCCAAACTCATTTCTATCAAATACCTATGTGAATCAAATAATTTCTTTTATTATGTGCATTATTCCATTGCCCAATTTTTAAAAATTCAAATTAACAATATACTGTGGGCACCACTTCTGCCAGTATACCAAGACTTTCTTTGTTCTTTTTAAAGGCTGTAAATTACTCTACGGTTTATTTAACTAACTTCCTGTTGGATATTTAGATTCTCTCTAGTTCTTCACTATTATTACCAATGCTCCAGTGAACTTCTCTGCTGCACAAACATTTCTGCTTTTTAGAACAAATTGTTGGGTGAAAAGAATAATGACTTTGAAAAGACTTCCCAAACATATTACCAAAACGTATTACAGAAAAGGCAGAACCCACACCCTTGGCGTACCCTTCAACAGAATCTTTGCAATCTTTTGACACTTAAGCAGAGAGAAGTAAGTTCACAAAGTTAAAAGTTACAAGTGAATTTCTGGCCAAGGGTCTTCATTCACATGCACCTCTGCAGGTATCTGTTAATTCTTCCTGGCACATTCCATCTTGGTGGCTTCCTTGATTTTCCTCTTCCTGGCACATTCCATCTTGGTGGCTTCCTTGATTTTCCTCTTCCTGGCACATTCCATTTTGGTGGCTTCCTTGATTTTCCTCTGGGACATTACCCCACTTCCATTTCATGTAACACTCTTGAAACTGTCCATCAGGTGTGCCCTTTTCTCTGGTGGGCTCAAGCTTGACCAATCTGCCTCTTTCCTGGGATTCTGAATCTTCACAATAAGGGGGCAACTGTAGTTTAGAGCTTTATCATCCTGCAAATATCATGCAGAGGACCCTTTCCCATTGGTTCCCGGCTCCCAGGTCCCTAGAGCTGGTCTATTTTCAAGGCTGTGTCTTCAGCTCTTTACCTCACAGTGAGTGATGCTGCAGCCTCCTCCATTTTTTTACTACTGAACTGCTACTTTTGCCTATGTTAGCCAGAGTTAACCTCCGATGTTCCAAAACAAACCTACCTAATCCAGAAATGGGAATCCTTTGTTTCCTTGACTGTTCACTTAAAATTTTGCCCTTATTCAATTTTTGAGGTGAAGGAAAAAAAAGAACACATTGTTTTTTCTGTCATAAAGTCTTAACATATCAACAGCAGTCATTCCACATTACTTAGCACTTTATACTGTATTAAACTCCTGGTTTTATTTCAGAGAGTGAAAGGAAGAAAAACTTCTATCTGTCCCATAATGTTTCTCACCACCACCCCCCTCGAAAGAAAGAAAAAGAGGGGCTGGGGTTGTGGCTCAGTGGTAGAGCGCTTGCCTAGCATGTGTGAGGCACTAGGTTCCATCTTCAGCACCACATAAAAATAAATAAATAAAACAAAGATTAAAAAAGAAAGAAAGAAAAAGAAAGAGAGAGGAAAAAATATCACCCTTTTTCCACCTGGTGAGGCACTGTTCTATTGATTTTCCTGACCCTACTGAAATTCATGGTAGGGCTACCTTTGATTTTTTTTTTCCCCCAAGCGGATTTTACAAAGCAAATCTGAAGCCAAGGGACAGGATTTCCTTTGAACTCTTGCAGCAACCTGGAAGGAATTTGTTTTTTCTCCTGTGCACCAAGGAGATAATCAGTCCAAACACTTGACCAGTAGGAGTTTCATTCTAATCCTAGCACCTTTACAAGGTTACAAGTGCCCTTGGAAATCATGGTTAACCAGATTGCTCAGAGCTTGCAGCAGGGGAAATGTGCTGTAGATTTCATAAAGAGTGCCCAGGGCATCCATAAAGAGGAACAGTATTTTATTCACCATCTCTCCTCTTTTATCTCCAGTCCCTTGGGCAGATTAGGCAGGAGTCAAAGGCAATTTTGGCTTTCCCTCAGCATAGGATTTTTGGGGTATCTGGTATTAGCACACCAAATAACTTTTAAGTGGTATTGGAGCACAGTTAAGAAGATCTAGGATTGAGTGACATAACATTCATGAGAACACTATGTCAAGCGCAAAGGGTTATTTAAATGCAAGGTGTCATTACAATCTTACCAGTCAGGCTCAGTAAAGGGCCCTATGAAGTCAATTATGTGGAAAGATCTCACAGGGCACTCAGGAAATGGAGCTGACCCAGCATGCTCACAGCACCTCCTGGTGGTTCATCCCTGCAGCAACTTCTCAAAGCCCACTCCCAACCCTGGCTGCAGAAAATAACTCAAGCATCATACTTACTCCCTTCGCTCTGACTGTCTTTGTTGGAGTTGTAGACCTGGAAAAGAGAAATAAAAACTTACTCATGTGCACTTTATACCCCTTACATGTTCACTTAGAAATCCATTACCTTCCCCCTTCTCCTACTATGTACCATAAGATAGAAGGTAATTTCTGGCCCAAATACAAACCCTTTCAATAATCATCTACTTCCCAGTATGTACCTTAGCTGTTCTTAAATGTGCATGAATTGGAATCACCTGTAGAACTTTATCGCATTTTTAAAAAGCCCTCACATTCCATTGTTTCAAAAAATCAAGTAAACTTATTTGTACATATAAATAAAGAGAGAATTTTAAGATTAGTTACAAGTCATTAAGCATTAACTACATACCAGCCATGTGCTAAGTAATTCACATGAATTATTGCTTATAATCTATACAATAATTCTTCTTGGTAGGAGTTGTTATTATCACTGTTTTACAGCTAAGGAATCTGAGGCATACAAAGGTTAGTTAAGGTCCCACAGCCAATTAGTGGCGAAGTCAGGGCAAGGGTACATTACAAAGTGTTGAGTGTTAATACTGGGGGATGGAATCAGTCACTTTTTACTCTATATACTTTTATAAATTTCAATGTTATTAAGGAGACTATATTATAGTTACAATAAAAACCCCTTGGGTCTGGGGTTGTAGCTCAGTGGTAGAGTGCTTGCCTAGCTATGAGTGAGGCACTGGGTTCGATCCTCAGCACCACATAAAAATAAATAAATAAATATATAAATATATAAATAAATAAATAAATAAATAAATAAATAAATAAAATAAAGGTATTGTATCCATTTACAACTAAAAAAAAAAAACCCTAAAATGATTTATAGAAATCATAAAGTGGACCAACATAATAAACAGGAAAGTGCCTCAATATAAAACAGACAATGACATGCTGCAAGGGTCAGCAACCTTTTCTGTCCAAGGCCAGACTGTAAATATATGAGGCTCAGAGAGCCAAGAGGCAAAATCAATATTATGTACATACCTATACAACAAGAAGGAAATTTTCAAAAAAATTTTGACAAAATTCAAAATATAAGAATTGACATGACTTTTTAAAATGCAAGTCTACTAATGAAAAGATTCAAATTTTGTTTGTTTAGAGGAAGCATTAATAAATTGCAAATGTTCACCTGTAAATATCATCATGGTTCATGGGCTATACAAAAGCAAGGGATAGACTGGACTGGGTCTGTGGGCAAGAGCTTGCTTATCCCTGATATGCTTTCATTACTGAATAAGATGAATCCTCACTTAAGATTTTAGAGGTATGGAAAGGCATAGGATGAAGCTTGTTGCCATACCTCGAGTATCTATCTATCCATCCATCTCACGTGTTTCTGATGGCCACTCTCAGCTGAAAACCACTTTAACCCCCAAAGGAACTGAGCCATGCAGCTCTGAAGAAAGAAATATTAAGCCCCAAAAACTTGCAACAAAAACCCCCTTGTAATTATTATATTCATTTGCCTAAAGAAAACTAAAGATGTACTGCCCCTTATGAAGGTCAGAAGGATGAGGATAGAAGGAAGAGGTTTGTGTGCTGAAGGAGGATGGTCTTGTAAATAAACAGGTATCAGGGCATGCACTGAAAAGTTCTAGAGATGAGGCATCAAAAGGCTTTGATTTGGCCTGGGTCTTACCACTGGTCACTTCGTTTGGCTGAACTTCAATTTCTCCACCTACAGAATGAGGATTCTGCCTACCTATTCCAGAGATGCTGTGAACAGCAAATAGGACTGTGGAAGAGAAATATATCAAAACAGCACAAAACAAATTCAAGTGCTTCAGGTTACACAGTGGGAAAAGACCTGCTTACCCATCACAGAATTTGGGGGAAGAACAAAAATCACTACAAAATTAAGGCTGAAGCTGACAGAGAGGGTATGTTAATCATTCTCTGTAACAGAGGATACACAGTTGCCCAATCCCTTCAGTAGCATCTCTACCATCTGCATAAATGAAAAACTTGGACTAGACTCTGGTTTTCAAGAGGCGCTGCAGAGCACCTGCACAAGGACTGCCACAGGGGCTGGGAGAGAAGCTAAGACTCCAGTAACCAAATGTCCTCTCCCTTTGCTGCTCTGGGTTTTACCCACATGGCTATCAAACAAGAGGATACTGACTTTGAAAAGCTTGCAGATCTCTTGAACGGGTAACTCCTAAAGTTACTTGCAATTCAATTTTTTATGTGCACACACTTAACAAATTATTTATTGAGTGCTTATAATGGACAGCCAATGTTTGAGGTGCTGAGAATACAGAAGAACAAGGCAGCTATGGTCTCTGCTCTCAGGGGATGTTCCTATTAGTGAAGAAAACAGAAATAAACAAATGCACAAAATATGATTTCTTCACATAATGGTAAGTACAATGAAGATAATACAGGAAGGTTCTATGGGCCTGATGTAGGGAATAGCTTCTCTAAAGAAGTAATATTTGCATGAGACCTGAATGATGGTCAGGGACCTCCCTGGGAACACATAGGGGCCAGTGCCCAGAAGGTCCCTGAAATGGAAAAAGCAAGGCCTTCAGGAGGGAGGAAGGCCAATGTTATTGGCAATCAGTGCAAGACAGAGAAGGATAGGAGATGAGGACAGGTCAAAGGGGCAGCAAGCAGATCCTTACAGGGCCTATGACCTGTGAGTGAATTAGGTAGCCAGGTCATAGCTAAGCACAGTGACCTGTGATGATTGGCATTCAATACCTCAGAAAGTTGGCAAAGGGAAAAGCAGGGGGAAAGATCGTAATTTGGCAAGAGTTTTTTTATAGTCATCCTTGATCACTGTATTTCTTCCATTAAATTCAAACATTTTATCCCAGAGAAATTTGCTTCTATTTATAAAAAGCACAATCCACAAGGAGTAGTAAAATGCAGGGCTTTTAGTCCTCCCTAATGAGGAGGTGAGTTCATACCAAATCACTTTCCTCCAATGTTTCCTGGGTCTCAGGAGACCCTGCCTGGAACACCCAAGCGTTCCCTGAACTGGGGAGGCATGATCAATGAGCCGAAGGCGCCAGAAACATGTGCTGCCCAATTCTCTGAGGCTGTGTTATTAATCTCTGTCTGGTTTGGATAAATGAGCCAAAGAGAATGAGTTCTGAAATGAGGCTAGCAAACCATACTTGCCAGAACTATGTGACCACATGGCCCAACCAGGAAGGCCCAGGGTGGGAAGCAACCTTGATCTCAGAAGCCAAGTGGTGGCACTGTAAGAGCATCAAACGGGAATGGCTTTGTTTACTGAGCACTTACCAAGAGCCACACGTGACAACATCTAATCCTTGCAATACCATGTGGATTAGGTCTACTGTTAATCCCATTTTACAGATATGGAACCTGAGGCCAGAAGGTTTCCATAGTTATCCTAGGACACAGACCTGATGAGTGGTATACTATTCTATCTTGCCTCTATGATGATGTTTCAATCCCCTTTCCTACAGTTATGGTTTGGATGTAAGGTATCCCCCAAAAGCTCATGTGTGAGACAATACAAGAAGGTTTGGAGGATAAATGATCCAATTAGGATAGCCTTAACCCAATCAGTGAATTAATCCCCTGCTGGGGAATAACTGAGAGGTAACTTTAGGGATAGGGAGGAGCTGGAGGAGATGGGTCATTGGAGGCATGTCCTTGGGGTACATATTTTGTATCTGGAGAGTGAAGTCTCTCTCTGCCTTTTGACCATCATATGAGCAGCTTCCCTTTGCCACACTTTTCCACCATGTTGTTCTGCCTTACCTTGAGCCCCAAGGAATGCAGTCAGCTGTCTATGGGCAGAGACCTCTGAAATCATGAGCCCCTAAATAAACTTTTCCTCTTCTAATTGTTCTTGTCAGGTCTTTAAGTCACAGCAGCAAAAAAGCTGAATAAAACACCTACCCAGGTAGTAGCCAATGAACATAACTACCAAGCCACTTCAGTGGGTGGCATGATGATTCATAGATACCTTCTATGCTGGTAGAAACAAAGGGCACCCAATTCACCTTTCAGAAATGGTTAGTCTGACCTGGGCAATCACTGTCCTACAGATCTCATAGTTGCCTGCTAGCATGGCTTGGAGCTCTGAGTACAGAGCAATGTCCTAAAACAGAAGGTCTCCTTGTGGTTTTCTTATTATTAACAGTTATCTCAGATGTATATGTTTTCAGATATGTTTCTTTTCTCTCAAGAGCTCTATTTCCAGGATAGAACCCAACTCTCCAGGATCAAATCAAGGAAACAAGGGTCACTTAACAATGTTCTTAGGATACAGAGCCAAGAATGCACCCTCTCAACAACCCAGCCTAAGCTAAGTCTGTCTCTCCTGCTTAGTTCAAGCACCCCAGAACCTGGCCACACCGAAGCATCTTGGCTCTTTGGCTTGATGTAGGTAGACTCCAGTTTCTGCTGAATGTTGAACACGTAGATTAGTTAAGTACCCATGCCGATGATTATTTTCCTCCTAGTGTATGCTTTTAGAAAACAGAAATTAGATGTGTGTGCTCTCCTATCAGGGTCTGTCTGTGAGTCATTAAGGAATAATTTCCACGCAGATAATAATTTAATACAAATGATGATGGCAAAAGTGCTGCTCTGTGTCAGACACCATGCCAAGCATTCTATAGGCATCTCTCCTTCAGTCCTCACACAACCTAATTTAATTATTCTGGTCACAGAGATGAGAAAACTGAGGCCTTTGGAGAAGTGAGGTCACTCGCCCAGGGTGCGGCAGCTGGAAATGGGAAGAAACCAGACAGGAACTCCCATAGCCTGTCTCCAGAGCTGAAGCACTTAACCACTAACCACAGGATAAATAAGACATTGTGATGAAGAGGATGATAAAGGTGATGAGCTATCCTGGGCAGCTAGAGCAAGTGAGTCACTGGAAGAAACAACTTGCCCTGAGTCAGAAAGAAAATGAAACTGGGAATGGCCTCCAGATTCCAGCTGAACCATCTACCCCTAACCCATGCAACCAGCTGACAGCTAAAGTAACACTTCATATTCTTCCTGAGCCACAGAGTTTCATCCTGAAGATAAACACCAGGGCAGGAAAGCAGGTCTTGGATACAAATCACAGAGTACTGCAATTCTACGAGTCTTTACCCAGAAGCTATAACGGGAGTATAATTTAATAAATCAAAGGAAAGTGCAGAAAGCCTTCATATGCTTCCTCTGCACTAAGAGGTGATTTTGCAATAAATTCTGTTCACTGCTGAGCCAATTCAATTTACACATCCCTAGAGAATTAAGAGAGAATACACAGTCATTTGGATTCCCAGAACTTTTCTACGGGTAACCTTTATTACCATTATCCAAGTTGTACTGAGAAAGCACAGAGAAGCACACTTTTTTCAGGTAAAATTAAAGACATAAGTAAAACAATAATTAAACAAATCAATCTACCTTTACCCTTTGACACATGGCTGCATTACCACATGGCCACCTATACTCTGGATCAAAATCTGCACAAATGAAGGTAAAGAAATGGGCTCACAGGCAAATTTATTTAAAACTGCTGCTCTAAACTACCCTGTTTTACCTAACTCACCCCAAACTCTACAATCACCCAAGGTCTCTTCCAAGCAGCCTGGGATATGGAAGCCTCCCCCACCAGATGGTTTCCCAGGTATACCACCATGCAGAAACGATGAAAAGAGCTGCAGTCTGACACCTTGAAACACTGCACAGGGTGGTTCTGCACCACTGAACATTATCTGTTCCACCCTCTGCGCCACAAAGGGTCCACATCAGCAGAGCCTGCATTTCTGAATTGCTTCCCTATCAGTGGTGACAGATGTGCAGTGATCTGCTGCTTGGGTTCCAAGTCCAGTTCTATCATTTATTGGCCATGTGTCTACATAACTCAACACCCCTAGACCTTGTTCTGGCCATCCGTAAAAGGAAGATACTAATATTCCCAACCTCTCAGGGTTAGGAGAATCAAATTGAATAATAGAAAATATGTTACACAGGGCACGGAATGCAAATTCCACAGACCACGGAATCATCCTCATCTATGAAGATGAACTATTATCATGTCCTTCTCCCTCCTTCCCCTCACACGTTTTGTTTAAAACAAAACAAAAACCTCTCCGTGTGAGGGAAGGTCATCTCCTATGGGATGAATGGCTGAGGATGGGAATGTAATCTGAGGGATTCTGTGACACTGGTCTCATCCACATCCTAATGTACCCAACTGACAGAGGAGGGAAAGGAAACCGTCCAAGGCCAACTACTTAGAGCAACGATTCTCAGCGTTTTTAAAAAGCAGCAATCAAAAATAAAAATAACCACCCACCACCAACTGCCTCTTCACTACATACTAAACATTTATATGAACTTTTTTGTTTCATCCTCAAGCCTGGTGGGATTAGCTCAGCCTCTATCTCACAGCATCATACAGATTCATTAACCTTCCAAAGGTCACACAGACGGCAAGTAACAGAAGCAGGGTTTGCATTAGGCAGAGCCCTCCAGACTAGAGCCTGCTCTCTACCACAACTTCATACAACTTCCCCACCCAGTCCTGCTTTCCAGCGGAAAAATAGCTTGGTGGTTAACAAAGAACTCGAAAGAAACTAAGCAGTAATTAAAATGGCAACAACGCAACCATTATGTAAGAACAAAATTTCCACCCAATTTAAACATAACTGTAATTCTGCAAACTTCCAATTAATACAAGTATGGCAGTAATCGAAACCACAACCAGCTTGAGACACTTTAGGACACCCAGAAAGCATCATCCCTAAAAATGATGGGCACAGAGAGAGCTGGCGGAGGTTGCCGAGGGCTGGGTGGCAGGCAGACTTCTCAGCACAGGACCACATCTGAATACCTGGCAAACAGACTGAATTTAGAAACATTTAATAATACCCTTGAGAAGTTACTAGGAAGACACCCTGGGTCTGCGAATTGCCACCCATAAAATCCAATCCCAGACATGAATGGGGGGTCACTCTTTTCATGGGTGTTTACAACCCACACTTGGAAAAGCTTTCAAGAAGGAACTGTTTGAATCTGAAGCACGTAGGGATAAAATGGGTTTGAATGGCTTGGAATAAATAAGGATGTATCTCAACTTGAGGGGGCAGAGCTTGGGAGTAGGTGTCAGTTCTCCCGACAGAAATGTGCTTCTCACCACCGAGGTCTGGGTGAGGAAACAGGCTCAGGAGAGCAGAGGTGAAACAGCTGTTGCTACGTTCCCACTTCTCGGCTGGCAGCACTCCAGGGACTCTGCCCTCCCACTGGTCCCAGTGTTGCACTTTCTTAGGGAGGCCTTCCCCAAAGCAAAGCCAATAAAAATGCATTTGATGGCACTTTCCAATACTCCATTCCTGAACAAGCATCAAGACCTTGCTCTTGCCCTGCAGAATTACACACCAGGAGGGTTCAGTAACTGGTATACAGCAGGACACTCAGAAAGTATTGACCCAATGAGTAGGTTTGAGTAGACAGAATAAGACAGAAATTGAAATAAAAAATAAATAAATAAAATAAAAAGAGCTGGGCGTGGTGGTGCACGCCTGTAATCCCAGCAGCTCGAGACTGAGACAGGAGAATCGCAAGTTCAAAGCCAGCCTCAGCAAAAGCAAGGCTCTAAGCAACTCAGAGAGACCCTGTCTCTAAATAAAATACAAAATAGGGCTGGGGGTGTGGCTCAGTGGTTAAGTGCCCCTGAGTTTAATCCCCAGTACCAAAAATAAATAAGTAAAAAATAAAAAATAAAATAAAAAAGGAAAAAAAAAAAAGAAAGCTCCACACTGGAGTTGAAGGACAACACACTGGACAGATAGAAAGCATAAACCAGGTCCATCATTAGGTAACTATGTCTCACTGTTCCCAACGTGTGGCAAATTTTCCAGGAATCATCCCCTTATAGGAAAATGAAAATAAACAATTCAGGTCCTATTGTGAGAAAATACAGAATGGCTTTATCTTTTGGGGCTTATTTCTAGGATATCAAATCCCTCACGTAGCCATTGATTCTTTAGGGTCCTGCTGCACATCAGCTCTACACCAGCAGCTGACAATGACAGCTGTTAATAGTTTCAGCACCCATGGTGCCACTGGAGAGTTCTGCAAGGAGGGCTAAGAAAGGGGTTCCTGTACTCGATGGTCCTGAGTCTCCTCCCTGATGCAGAGGCACCTGAGGACTCAGGCTGTCTCTGGGAAAGGGACCCAGAAAAAGGTGACAAAATGGCTGTGCTCCTAAAGCCATTTGCAAAGTCTTTCGACAGACGCCTTCCTGCACATCAAGGAAACAGCATGCTGGTGAATGAAAATGGCTGCTTGCTGTTCAACAAGGTTGTGGCAGTGATGATGGACAGGAAGATAAACTTTGTTTTCCCTTAGTTCCAGCATCACCTGCTGCTTTGTACCCTGAAGATATCAAAGACTTACCTCTTTGTATTACTCCTCAGTAAGACTGGAGGAAAACAAAGTGCTCTGAATACCTGTGACTATTACCACCGCTCATTACCCATGTCCCTCTTTCTCTAGGGACATCACCCTCATTTTCCCAGGGGAATCGTCCCCTCAAGTCCAGGTGGTTGGGGTAGGACTGATCCCCATTCCCTCTTCAGGTCTGACTGTGTGATCCAAGCTACACATTACTGTGCATGTGAGCTGCCCCAGGCCAAACTTAGCTAATGTTAACATTTTTTATCACAATTGCTGGAACCGAGGCCTTGCTGTGTTGCTAGGAGAACAGGACCAATGTCTGGAGCTTTAGTGGCCAACTCTGCCGCCACATTAAGGAAAGCCTGAATAAAAAAAGCCAAACAAACGAAAGCAAAGCAATGATATGAAGGGAGACTGGATTCCAATGGTATCATTTAAGCCCTTTTATCTAAATGTATCTGATCTTCATCCTGCTCTTTCCACAGCAAACCAAGAACATTCTTTTCATTTCTATTTTATAATTGTGCTTCTGTGGCTTACAGCCAAGAGTTGTGGCAAATAAAAAAAATGCATAAGAGAAAAGCCTTCTTGAGCTTTATAGGGAACTCTATAGTAAAGGAGGAAAAGGTATGATGAAGCAGAATGGGGAAAAATCTTTACTCATGCTGCTCTTGAGTTTTCCCTTTCTTCTACCTCACACACCCAATCAGTTTCAAGTTCCATCAACTCCATTACTACCATATATCTGGAACTTACTCCTCACCCCTGTTTCCTTCTCTGTTGCCCTAGGTCAGATTTTCTTTGCCTTTTTACCTGGACCTTGACATCGACCTTCTCTTGGGTCTTGCTGCTCTCCTAACCCCCTTGCCGAGCTTGCTCTCTCTCCACTTAAATCTGTCGCACACATTGCTCCTGCAAGATGTTTCCCTGAACCCCAGTTTTGACTGGAGAAGAGAAGCCTTCCTGATATCACAAGAGGAGGGCCAGAGAGGGTAGAAGGGAAGGTGGGCAGGAACAAGGCACAATATAAACATGTATGGAAATGTCACAGTGAACCCCATTAAACTGTATAATTACCATGCACTAATAATAACAGCTACAAAAGACATCATGATATAAGTCCTCAAATTCTCGAAGGGCAACTCATTATTCTCAACAGAGATGAAGGTCAGGATGGAGTCCCAGGAGGCAGTCTCAAATGGCTATGAACAGTGGACGCTAAGAGCTCTTCATGGTCTACCCCAGCAGTAAGACTGGCCCAGTCACTCCATACACAGGACGAAACTCCCTTTCACCTGGAAGGCATCCCTGGATGATAAACTGGTTATATCTGGGGTTCATAATTGTTAGCCTGTCCCTTCCCCTGCACAGGCTGTGGGTGGATTCTAGAACAGGGGAAGTGGATCTGGACAAAGGAGAGTCAGGAGGTGGAGGAGGTAGACTTTGGAGACTGTGCATTATGGCCTACTTCTGCCACTTTTGAGTTCTGTGCCCTTACATAATAATTTCCTGGGCCTATTACCACACTGTAAAGTAGAGCTGAGTGATAATACCTTATGAGGATACTGGGAGAATAAAATAGTTCTCACAGTACCTGAAGGTACTCAAAAACGTTATTTCCCTTTCCCTATTCCACAAACATTTCCTAACTTACTTGATGGCTACAGACCCTAATCTCTCCCTTCTTTGACCTCTCATTGCTCTTATACTCTGAAGTTCTTACAGAATTTAACACTGCTGAATACAAATTTTCATTCTTCATTATTTCTGGTTTCCAGTCAAATCAATCCCTTGATGACAAAGTCATCCTTAGACTTCTGTGGGGAGGGCTACGAGGCCACTAACATGCTGAGCACATACTCACTGTCCAAGAGGTCACTCCTGAGGAAAGGACACGGGGCTTAGGACACAGGGTGCACATTCCTTCATCTGGGTCCTTCTCTTTGGTCAGAAGCTGGTCAAAATGACCTTGACGAGCAAATTATCCTTATGGCAATGCTTTCAGATTTTGAGTGCTACTGGCACTTACTGCACTTGTCTGTGAGAAATCTCATATTAAGCTGCTATAATTTCCAGAGGAGAGGTGACACAGCTCCTCCTGGAGCATGCAGGTGGTAGGTTACACCCAGACACTCAGGGAAGGGACAGGCCATTTATTTTCACTTGTTTTCAGTCCTGCTGAATTAAGCATGAACAAAATGTTTCTGGGGTTACTAACACTGATTGTTGTGGGTGCTCCTCCTCCCCCCAGACTTTGATTTTTGTGTTACATAAACACTGTTGTCATAGCTATAATTCAGGAAGCTTTGTTTTTTGACCTCGAGAAAAATTCAACCCCAAATCAGGGTAATGCTGACTCTGTAGACCACAACAGACCATCAGAGAGTAGGATCTGCCAAATTCCTTCAAGCTTCTAGAAGGAACTACTGTATTTTGGGTAACAAGTAAGCAACAAGAAGAGGAAATGCTGCAATGTTATGCAATTTCCTTGCATTTCATATTCAGAAATCCTGAAAACCCCCATAAGCAAGGCCCCTAGCTTTCAACTGAAGATTAGAATCTCGGCCAATGTAAACAAAAACTGGATACAAAAAAAGAAAAGCAATTTCTGAGTAATATACAAATCAAAGAAATACTCCAGGAAAATTTCGAGGCAGCAGAAAGGACACAAGCTTGCTCACTATCAAATGCACACCAGTTAAGCAGATGGCATGTGAGCTGACGCGCATGTAGGATGTGGCTGGGTCACGATGCGAGAAGTCTTCTGGCTCTAACGTTTCCTGGCTTCATGCTGATGCAACATTAAAAAATGGGTGTGAACCCACTAGTCCATCAGCATGCTATTTCTATGGGGGAGATGGGGGACCACCCCCTGTCCCTTAGGGGAGAAAAAAAATCTTAAACAGAGAATGTCTTTATATGTTCCCCTCTCTCTCCCTGCATGTCCTTGGAATTACTTACATAGCTACATTAACAAAAGAGAGAACCTTGTTCTTCTGTGCTTTGCAAACTGCAAACAAGAAATTCCTCAGGGCAGTATGCAGGGTCCTAAAGTAGGAGCTTGTGAGGCTCATCAGCTGTGGAAGCCTGGCCCTGCCTAGGAGAAACCACAGCCAGAGTGTGACTCATACCTGACACTGCTTCTCTCCGCTTCCAGTCCCTCTTTCCTCAAGAGACTTAAGGCAAGTGGCATTTATACTACCCTCTTCACTATCAAGGCTGAATGAAGTCAAAGGAACTCAAAGCACCTTCATGATTTCATTACCCCCAGGATGCCCATCAAGAGGCAGAGACACTGGGAAAAGGAACTACTTGCCACAGACACATGAAAGGGCAGAGATTGCCATTTCAATATGTGACTCAAAGCTGAGTTTCCTACCCCAAACCTAGAAATAATCCTGATGCTAACTCATGGGCATGCAGCATGGGGTTCTGAGAAGATTTGCTCTTTCATTCTGTTGCTCTAAGCTGGTGGGGAAGGGGATTCCTTGCTCTGACCACACAGGGAATCACGATGTTTTCCTACAACCCCCCAAGGGCACAATGGGGTTTCCAAAATGGAACTGTAGAGTCTAAAATTCTTTGATTTTAGACCGGACTCTTCCTCATCCCACTCAGTGTGAAAAGGAGGGGCAGATACAGAATCCCCAGGACTTTGATTTCCTCACTATGATTGGGGTAGCAGGTGAGGTTGGGACCAGCACGCCCTTGGAAATGGAAACTTGTCCTTTGGCCACCCAGCATTCATTCACTCTTCCTTAGGCAACTGTCCTCTGCTCTCCCCCCATGGACCCACTCTTCTCCATCATGGGCAGAAGTCACTCTACCTGAGTGTGGACAGAGAGAGCTACTTAGGCCAGGCCAACCAGAACAGCATACTCAGTCCCAATCCCCAACAATTTATTACGAAAATCCTCCAACATACAGAAAAGATAAAGGAACTAACAGTGAGTACTCGTATACTCAATACTTCCATTCTATAATCGACCATATTTTACTTTGCTATATTTGTCTTATATCATCATGTGTCACACAGCTATCCTGCCATTGTCATCAATTCATCTTATTTTTCATTAAATTTAAAAATGAGTTGCAGACATCAGCTCTTATGTAAACACTTGAGTGCATATCATCTACTAAAGCTCAATATTTGCCAATCTTTTTTTTTAATTGTAGATGGACACAATACCTTTATTTGATGTATTTTTATGTGGTGCTGAGGACAGAACCCAGTGCCTCAAACATGTCAGGCAAGCCCTCTACCACCGAGCCACAACCTCAGCCCTTTTGCTAATCTTTTACGGTAAAATTTACAAACAATGAAATGCACAATTCTCACGAGCGTCAATCATGAACTGTGAAAATTTCATCTACCTATGTACGCTAAACCCCCATTTCAAGACAGAAATGTCTCCATTGCCTCAGCTAGTCCTCCCAGGCCTCTTCCCATCTTGTCCCAACTGTCCCCACTAGTCCCCACCCAGGCAACCACTCTTCTGTTTTGTTTTGGTCCCACCATCAACATGGAATATTGTAGATGGATATAAAAATGGAATCATACAGTACATACTCTTTTATGGCTACCTTGTTTCACTCAGCATGAGATTTTTAACTTATCCATGCTGTGGTGTGAATCAATGCTTTTGGTTGTCTTCTACTTCTGAGTAGTATTTTATTATTTGAATATATCATAGGTCTATCAATTCTCCTGTTCACGGACACTTACACTGTCCTGTCTCTGGCATCATAAATAAAGCTGCTCCAAATGTTTTTATACAAGTCTTTCTAAGGACATATGCTTTCATTTCTCTTGGGGAAGTGGAAGTGATGAATCATAGGGCAGGGTTGTTTATTTGTTTGTTATTAAATAAGAAACAACCCAGCCTTCTTCCAAGGTGGCTGCAGCATTTTACCCTCCCACCAACAACGAACAGGAACTCAGGCTGCTGCATGTACTTGCCAGCACTCAGTGTTGTCAATCTTAACTACAGCTTTGCTGGGGGTAGGCAGTAATGTCTCATTATGGTTTTAGTCTGCATTTCTCTGATGATTAATGAGGACTTTTTCATGCACTTTTAAGACATTCTTAATCTTTTTTCATGAGGTGCCTCTTTAAGTCTTTCATCCATCTTTTAATTAGGTTGCTCCATTTATTACTAAATTTATGAGCTCTCTATGCAAATCTGGATTATTTGCTTTGTCAATATATGTTTTACAATATTTTCTGCCATTCTGTGGCTTGCCAAGTGACTCTTTTACTGGTATTTTTTGTTTTGTTTTGTTTTGTTTTTGTTTTGGTACTGGTGATTGAACTCAAGGGCACTCTTCCACTGAGTTATATCCCCAGTCCTTTTTAAGTTTTATTTTGAAACAGTATCTCACTAAGTTGCTGAGGTGAGCCTCAAACTTGCAATTCTTCTGCCTTGGGCTGCCAAATTGCTGGGATTGCAGGTGTGCAACACACTGTGCCCAGCTTAATGGTGTCTTTTGATAAGCACAAATTTTTAGTTTTAATAAAGCCAATTTTTTTTTGGAGACCTACTGTTTTCAGTGTCCTGTGAATAAACCTCAGATTGCAAAGATTTTTGTCTTACTTTTTTTTTTTCCAGAGACTATGCTTATGATTTGCCTTAAGTGAATTCTGTTCGTTCCCCTAGTTTGTAAACATAAATTTATTGGTACTTTTGAGTTGTAGCCCATATGTGAAACTTACAGGTTTAAAATACAAATTTAGGAATAAGTAGCACTAACTCATCTGATTCCCCTTTGTCTTCCCCTCCCTCTCTCAGAAAGTTGTCTTATTATGGAATCGATACACACAACCTTCAGAAGCTCTCATAATATTAACAAAACTGACATCTGCTTCCTACCCCTCAGCTTACAGGACAAGTGTGAAGGTATGCTGAGCATCAAAAAGGCCTACACAGAAACACTCAGGGATAACCTTCAGGATCCTCAGCTGACTACATGGCCACCTACAAGCTATATCTGAGTGCGCAGGGAGTCCAAGAAGCTGACAAGCACAGGGGCCTTGGCCACTGAGTCACTGACTCCTTGTGTGACCTTGATCAAGCCCTTCCTCTCTCTGGGTCTTACCTTCCTAATGCATCAAAAGAGGGAACTAAGGGAAAATACTGGGGAATGATATCGACCAAATTATGTTATTATATTGCGTGCATGTACAAATATATAACAATGAAGCTCATTAGTATGTACAATTATAATATACCAATAAAAAATATGGAGAAGAAAAATAAAAGAGAGACCAGCTTTGAAATTCCAAACTCTCAGAGCCCATCCTTTTTACTATCCCACCATCAAAAATGGACTTCTTTAGGTCCTGAATGGCTTTCCATGGTTTTGGTCTGTTAAGACTTTCCCATAACACTGGGACTATACAACTTCAATCTCATCAGCAGACAGCCAAATTGGGATTTGCTGACAGTTGGTGAGGGAAGAAGTCCTGTAACCTATTTCAGAGGAGCAGGGAAGAAGGACTGAAAAGTAAGGGAGCCGGGGCTGGAGGGCTGCTGACGCGAGACCATTCAGCTTGCTGAGCATGGGGCTTAAAGCCGACCCGATGCTCACACCAAAAGCAACAAGTGCCTCCCGCAAACCTCCGCTGCTTCTCTAGAGAGCACTAAACCACAGCTCCTAGGAGAAACAGGTTCCTGTGAGCCTCTGTTACAATACTTTCATCAACTGATCCTCACACAACCTTGCTTTATGTGTGGCTCTGCTTAAATACACCTGTCAAATACAGGTTGCTGATTCATTAACACTGCACTCACAGCCAACAGCATCCTCAAGTCTGAATGAAGCTCATCTAACGGGTTTTCATATGATGTCATGGGCACTTCAAAGCTTCTTCTACTTGAGAACACTAGACAGCACTTTAGCACTATACTAGGGGACTGCTTTAAACAACAACAAAAAAATCACCAACGCAACATGCATAATGCCAAAAATGTGGCCCTAAGTAGATCATGAAAAGGACATTTAATTACAGTAGGAGAGCTAAAACAAGAAAGCAAAGCACCATCTTGTGCAGAATCAGTTGGGAACATGCATGTCAGGTGATCCACATTTTTCACCACTCCATGCGTGTCCACATGACCATGTGTATACACATATACCATACATATATTTTATACATGCATATATATATATATAAATACAAACATGTATTAATGAAGCTTTTTAGGAAACAGTTGTGTGTGTGTACTTCCACATTGCCCACAGCTGTTTCTGTGCTACAACAGCAGAATCAAGAGGCACCAACAGAGTCTATGCTAGGATGGTGTGCATGCTCAACCTCTCCAGGCTCCGGTTGTTGTGTCCATGTATGCTCCCACCAGCACATTAGGAGAGCCCCAAGCTTACTCTCTAATGCTCTCAGAGCTCCTTCCTTGGACCTCTTATTCCTCCCTGTCTCTTCTACACACAGCACTTGGAAATCTCACCCATCACCATGACTTCAACAGGGGCCTCTATGCATGTGATACCCCAGCTCTAAACCAGAACCCCAAACTCCCTCCAGAAGCCTCAGGAGCAGACCTCCATTTCTCACTGCTCATGGTCATCTTCGTCTGGGAACTTCCCTGCAGCTCACACCCAGCACCCATTTCTCAGAGCACCACCAAGAAGAGCTTCTTGAGACCCCAGGAGGGTGACACTCCCAGCTTGTGAACAAGTTGCCATATTTGCCCTTGTTTTCAGTTGGCTCACAGCAAGACTGTGGAAAAGAAAAAGAAGGGGGTGGGGGGCCCTAAAGTCACAGAGCAATTGCTACTTTCTCCCTGTAACACTCTCTATATCTCACTGTACCATCTATAAAATGGAGAGTGTGCCAATTAGGACAGTAAAGCAGTGGCGGCAGAGAACAGGCACCATGGGCAGCATAGAGTAAATGCTCAGTTAATAATCACCATCTCAGCTCATCACCTTTATCTCAGAAAGATGCACCTGAAATTTGAAGAATCCCATGTTTTCAATCTCACACCTAGTCAGGTGACAGCAACTGGATTCTGCTTTCACTATGCTGACCATATATGTCCCTTCCCCTGTGGTCCTAACACTCCAAGTGGAATGTAGCCCATCTTGTTTGAAATATGTTCACACGATTCTTTAAAAAAAAAAATTTAAAACCTCCTTTCAGTATAATGATCAAATTTCCTCCTACACGTTCTATCTGACTTCCCACCTTGCTCCCATGAGGCAACGACTGGCTATACCATGATTTCCTAAGAGTCCCTGTTTCTACTTTCTTGCCACGAAAGCCCTTCCATCCCTTTCTGCCTATGCATATATATCCCTCTCCTGTCCTACTTTTATGTGCCTCCTCTAGAAAGCTGCCTTCCACTCCCTCAGTCTAAAATCATCTCTTCTATTTCAAGAGCACTATGTTCACACCTCACATTGATCTCTTCTACTCTGAAATCACAGCAAAGCAACAGATTTACCACTACAGACCCCAGAGTGCCTTGAACATAGTAGGCATTTAATAAGCATAAGCTGAACAACAGGATGAACTTAAGACATTGAACGTACTATAAATGCACAGCCCAGAATCAGTTTACATTAACTTTACAAGGTGCCAATCCAATCACCCAAAATGGTTATGTAATTAAAAATGAACTTAGGACTGAAAGAGCTCTTCAAGTCTGGAAAGAGCAAATTGCCATCTGCCTACCAGCATTTTAAGTATTAAATTGCTCACTTCTCGTTGCACTCACACCAAAGTAGTTAAGCAGTCAGCATCAGGGCCAGACGCAGAACCCAAATTTTCCCTCTCCCAACAGTGTGTCAGCCCTGGAGAGAACGGAGGCATCTTACAGCACAGCAGCTCTTATGGTTTCTGCAAGGGCAGCTGACCTTTACCTCCTCCACGTGCTCAAAGAAAAGTCACTACTGCACTTCTTAAATCATCTTAAGTCAGCTGTGAAATAACAATTATTCAATAGTGCTAAGACAACAATAATCATTTGAGAGTAAAATCAAGGTAGATTTCTATATTATGTTTTGATGTGAAATAAATCTCAGGTAAATATCTTAGAATGGAATGTATTCAAGCAAAGATTGAACACAGAAAGTAGGGAACAGCCTTCAGAGGAAGTGCTCTCACAATCAGTAAGTGAAAGGCAAATATGACAAGAGAAAAAACATGGACAAAGGACAAACTACTTTCAAAAGGACAAGTATTCAATAAACATGAAAAATACTCGAATTCATAGAAAATAAAGACATTCATATTATAACAATGGGGATACCTTTTGAAAAAATTAAGGTTTGGGGTGTTTTGTTGTACCAGGGATTAAACCCAGGAGCACTTAACCACTGAACCACATCCCCAGCCCTTTTAAATTTTTTTTATTTTGAGACAGGGCCTTTCTACGTTCCTAAGACTGGCTTTGAACTTGGGATCCTCCTGTCTCAGCCTCTCAAGCTGCTGGGAAAGTATTTTTTAAAAACTAGTAATACCAAGTACATATGTGGATTTGGGGAATGGACATTCCCATGTGAGGTTCATCAAAGTGTAAACTGGAACAATCTTTATGGAGGGCCAGCTTCAAAAGTGGATAGACTGTTCATCAAGCAAATCTACCTCCATGAACTCAGGCTAAGGAAAGAATCATGGGTGGGGGAGGTTTCAGTGCCTGTAGAAGCTTCCTGCTCATTAAATGTAAAATGTTATGCATTTATATATTTCTCTGAGGAGAAGTCTCACAATTAATATTATCAAATGAACTTCTAAGTCACTCAAGAACTTCTGGTTAGCTGGGCACCTGTAATCCCAACAACTCAGGAGGCTGAGTCAGGAGGACTGCAAGTTCAAGACCAGCCTTGGCAATTTAGGGAGTCCCTGATTCAAAATAAAAAGGACTTAGGGATGTAACTTTGTGCTGAAGTACCCCTGGGTTCAATCCCTAGGAAAAGAAAAATGAAAAAAGAATTTCTGGTTGTAGAGTAAAACTTAGAAATAAGGAGTGGTGGTATTGCTATTTTCTATACAATGTCCATTTTCCTCTTCTTCCTTAATAATAGCCCCTTGATATCATTGGAGCAAAATGTACTCAGCCAAAAACGCAACACTCCTCATAGGTAGGAATGTGATCCAGAGTTGGCAAGGAGGCATTTGTGGATGCATACTGGGAATTCCTGCGAAACCTTGGCTTCCTGGACACATAGCACTCCTTTCTCTTCTTCCTGCCTGAACCGCAGCAGTCATCTTGCAAACATGTGATAAGGAAGATCAAAGCCTACATACTAGGGATTCAGGAGCAGAAAGGTGACAAGACCCCAGGCCCCTGGAGTCCACAGCCTCTGTCCACAGAGCCTCTCCCACATTTTAAAACCTAAATACCATAATTTCTCGTATGTCATTGCTGGATTTTTCAGCTGTTAACAGCAAAACTCACAGCTAAACTGATGGATAAGACAAAATATAATAAAGTAAAAATCCCATCTACAGAACAGTATGTGGAAAGTGATCTGGTTTTTGTCCATATACTGTGTTTCTAGATGTATGAATACACATACAGTGAAACCTGAAAATACAAACATCAAAAAATAACCACTAATCTCTGTGAGATGAATGATATTCATTTTTCTCTTTGGGCTTTTATTTGTTTTCCACATTTTGTACAACATGTTACTCTTTCAAAGGAAAGTTTTTTTTTTTTAACATAAAAATGTATAAAAATCTGCATTCCCTCTTCCCTGAACCTTTCTACTTTCTGCAGACTTCAGATGTTCACCTTTCTATTTTACATGATAATTGTTAAGATGCTAGAATCCAAGGAGTCACATATTGGAGTCTAATTTACCATAGGGTCTCCATGAGATAGTCAGTCTCTGATCTTGAACATATACAGTGACCTCCACTTCAGATGTCCTAGAGTAGCAGATAGTACCGGTAACCCATCCTCAAGTTGCCCCCACCAGCCAAGGAGATGCCCCTTGTGGGGCAGGTTGGGAAATCTCTTGGGGCTGCTCTGGGGAGGCCCAGCAGCAAAGACTCACAGATGACCTGGTCAAACCATCACCAATCCTTGATGCAAGGCTGCATGGGTGTATACCATAGGTGTGTGGCACAAGTGCTTCTGGTCACATCCAGGCAACACACAGGGAGAGAGGGAACACAGATGACCATCTTGTGAGGCATATCCCTGGCCTCCCACCCAAATTCCCAGGGCCTCACCAGAGTCTTAGGTCCATCTTCCTCCTACTCCAGAAATGGCAGGTTCACAAACCAAGCTTGTGATTTGGAGCTAGTTTGGTTAATGGTAGCCAAAGCTAAGGAAAAAATGTCATTTCAAAGTCTCTCAAGAATGGTCTATAGCAAAGGGTCAGACGGGGTGCTGGGCAGGCCAGATGGCGAGGCACACACCCTGGCATGCTAGGCTCAGGTCCCTCCCTTACTCTTCGGAGTCCTGCCCGCCTCTCTCGTACCAATTCCACACGGATGCCAGGCTGGACAATGGTGTCATTCTTGTTCTGCAGCTCTGCCCATGCTTCCCTGATTAGTGAAGTTCAACAAGATGCCCCCGGCCCTGTCCAGAGTGAAGCCAGCAGCCATGTTTAGGGGATCACAGCCCTGATCTCACTCCACTCTTCTCCTCCACACAGACTCAGAACCATTCTGAACAAAATGCTTATTCTCATTAAAAATGAGTCCAGGCTTTATTGCCAGTGAAGGCATTCCCAAACTCAGCTCCAAAGCTGAGTTTGCTTGGGCCAGCAGCCAGCCATCTGGATGCTCCAGCAATTTATGTAACTTGCTGGGTTTTCCACCTTCACCTTGGGGGATGGGGAGGTGTGCTAAGGCAGGACATAGATCAAGCCATCATCCACCATGTCTGAACAGCCTGCTAAACATTTGGTCACAGGGCTTTTGTTTTGTTTTGTTTTGTTTGTCTTATTTTTCCAGCCTGTAAAAGTAGCATGAGGTAAAGGATATCAGGTTGGCTTACATGCAACAGCAGGAAAAAAGCAGCCTAAGGTCAAAGGGATTGGAGAAAAGACTTGTGAGTGGGCTAATGCAGTGAAAGCCTGTGAGAGCCCCTTCTCTATGTCAACAAGCTACAGATTAAAGGCAGGCAGATGCAAAACTGCAACATTGAGGGAAATGGGAATCTTCCACTGGGTCAGGAACTTCTGAGGTTAAAAAGGGATGGGTTGGGGGTATTGCTTAATTTTTTCTGAGTCACCCAGGGGAGAACTCCAGTTTAGTTTTGGCCTGTAGTAGGGAAGGAGGGGCAAAAAGGAAAAAGAAATTAGTCCTTTTAAGTAGAAAGCATACAGAAAGATCACATGATTGAAGATAATTCTGTCCTTTAGGAAAGCAGCTTACCTGATGCTTGTAATAACAACAAGGATCAGGCATACACTCAGGTCTTCAAAGAACATTCCAAACACTAACTTATACCCTAATACAGCAGACCTCATAGGCTTAGGAGCCCTAATCTCAATGACAGCTCATGTCTCCATCACTTTGGAAAGTAGGGAGGCAGAGGAAAGTGAGTGCATGAGCAGACAGAGACTTTGAGGACTCTGACTGTTCACTTACATATTGTTAAACTTTGTTCATGTAGATCTAGTTGCTTTAGGAGAGATGTTTTAGAAGAGGCAGGATTAAAACAAGAGAATGGGTTTGGATCTAAGTTCAAATGATGACTTTGGCACTTCCTGCTGTGGAACCTTGAGCAATATTTCCCAATATTGATAAAAGAGATCATAATAGTACACAGTCTAAAAAACAGTGTTACAATTAGATGCACTAATATAAGAACATACATAGAATAGTGTCTGACATTCAGTAAACATTCAAAGGATGGATATGCTACTTATTAGCACTTGACTGACGTTCAGCTTCCTAAGAGCTGGAATCAGGACTCTAGGGTCCTAGAAATGTTCCCTACAAATATCCTAAGACAGAGCACTATCAGAAATAGATGCCTGATAAACACATATTAAGAGAGAAAGAAAAAGCTCGGGTCAGAATTGAACTGAAAACTTCAGAAGTGAAGCTACCCAATGAGTTGGGGTGATGTCCAGGCCCCACAGTATGGCTGCTCTATTGGGCCAGAACAAGATGATCAGGTCTTGGCCAGACAGATGAGGTGGGAGAAAGGGGTTGCCCTACCACCTGGTGCTAGAAATGACTAAATGATCACATATTCCTAACACCCCACACCCTAGAGTCTTCCCTTCCTCCTTCTCAGCACCACCACCAACAACAACATGGTCAACAGCTACTGATCACCCACTATGTGTCACTGAACTATAAATGGCACATATCTTGTTTAACCCCTCCCATTTTATAATTGAGGAAACAGGATAAGAAAGTGAATCAACACTTCACTAGTGGGTAGCAAGGCTGCAACGTGGATCCATGCAGTCGGACACCAAAGCCTGTGCTTTTATCACTAACCAGGTGGTGGCGGTGCCACATGCAGCCTCTCTATCCGCACTTTCATCTTCACAGTGACCTTTGATGCTTATATTCACCTTTATAAAAAGAGTAAGTCTGCAATGAAATGGTGGCCAGAAGATGGTATAGGCATTTCACAAAAGAAAGTAACCCAAGGGCCACCTCATCATTACAAGGAAATTCAAATGCATGCCCCGTGAGATACTTCTACCCACACCAGAATGGCTACAGTTAAAAAGACAGACAAATCTAAGTACAGGTGAGGATGTGGAATAACTGGAACCCTCACACACTGCTGGTGGGAATGGAAATAGGCACAATCACTTTGCAAAATTATCGGGCAAATCTACCAAGGTACACGTTTGCCCTGTAATCTAACAATCCCCCTTCTAAGAATATAGGTCAGACAGATGAGTACTTATAGCTATCAAAACACACACAGAATAATGTTCCTAGAGTTACTGTGTTCATAAAAGTTCAAATTTAGAAACAATCCAACATTCACCAATAAAAGAATGAATAATTAAATAATATGTTACCAACAATGAAATGCATTGTATCAGGAGCACAGAAGGAAAAAAAAGAAATAAAGAAACCACCACACATGTAAGCATGGACGAACCTCATGGACCTAATACTGAGTGAAAGAAAAGAGTACGTGCTACATGATCCCATTACATGGAACTCAAGAACAGGGAAGCAGTGACCAAAGTCAGAACAGGGTTACCAGGAGTAGGCAGGGGAGAGAGGGACAGGGGAGGACTGGGTGTGCTAGGAGCCTTCTGGGATGTTCGGCATGTTCCGTACATCTTGATCTGGGTGGAGGTTACATGTTTATTAATTTGGCTTGAAAGTAGGAACAGAGCATGATCCATCCCAGGTGACCATCCTCTCCAGAGCTCTCATTCTAGAGCCTCTAGCTGAGCTGCCAGTCAGAGATTCACAACAGAAGGCAATGCTGTCCATTACCTTTGTCAGCCCTCCCGCCAAGCTACACCAGTGACCACAGAGAGTCTACTTCATTTGCAATTATCTCCTGGGATTGGGGCAGGTTCCCTTTATTCTCACAAATACTCTCCTTGCTTTGGGGAGAAACAAAGCAGTCAATATCTGAAGCTGGGAACTCTGCCTTTGGATTTTCCTTTTCTCTTGACTATATATAGAAGAAGTTTTAAAGTATTTCAAAAGTTGTCAATCTTTCCCTACTGATTTCCTCTTTAGGGACTGATAATATGGCTCCATCAATGACATTCCCAACCCTCAAGCATTACATTTGTATTTGCCAAATCCTAAATGAAAACATTGAGTCCAAAGGAACATACCCAGTACCCTCTAGACGCACCAGGGCTCACAGCAATGAAGGGTCCACTTTCTGAGCAGACTCATTCCAGCCAATACACAGGCCAGACCTATGTAGAGGCAAACTGGTACTAGCTAGGGCCACAGAATTTAGTAGACTTGAGTGGTCAGGTGGAAAGAAGAGAGAAACAACACCAGGTTGCAAGTATCGAGGTAACACTGTTATTTATTAAAGTAGAAGAGAAAATATGAAAAACGTCTTTCTTACAAATCCCCATCTTCTTTAAACCAAAAATATTTGGGCACTTTTTTTCCAATAAATAACCACCATACTTTATTGCACCTAACAAAATTAATGATGATTTCTAAATATCATCTGATAGAGTTTTCACATGAGATCTCCACAACTGCCTTACAAGGATGTGTAATTGATTTGTTCAAGTCCAGGCCAATGCAGGACCATGCACTGCATTTGCTTCAGCATCTTAAGTCACTTCTGTTTTGAATAGTCTCCTCTCACCTCTCCTTTACACAGCATTGCTTCATTAGGAGGGATGAATCTACAAAGCTTTCACCCCTTTAAAAAATCCCAAATAAGTACTGGGGGTGTAGGTCAGGAGCGAGCGCTGGCTGGCATGCACAAGGCCCTGGGCCTCCATTCTCAACACTGAGAAACAAAAAGAATCCAAATAAAGTGTGGTAAAGGATTGAGATGTGATAAAGCTGACTGGTGAGATGTGGTCAGTCATTTTATCGTTCATTAGGTTTGTTTGTATTTTCACCCCAATTTTTACTTTACAAATTTGCAACCTTTACAAAAAAGGCAAACTCCCTTCCTGACATAAAGCTCTCCAGAATAAGGTAATCATGGTAACATCAATTGGCTGTTCAGCATGTGGCAAGTATTATGTCAAGTGATTCTGAGGCATGATCTCATTTAACAGTACTGAGAACTCCATGAAGTCAGGATCAAAATCATTCCCACTTGACAGACATGAATCTGGGATGTAAGATGATTTCAGCAATCAGGGATGAGGCCTGAATTCAAACCAGGTTGTCAGAAACCAGGCGATACTCTTGGCCGTCGGTACATAAGAGTGTTTTCATTTCTAGTTTTAAAGGCCTAGTTCATTGATGGGAGAAGCCACTGGCTAACTCTGACTATATATTTTCTAGATGGGGACACAGGAGGCAAATGGACAGTGTACCTTCCTCAAAGAGAACTGAGGACTTCTCAGTCATTATCTCATACACCCTCATCACTGGAGAAAAAGAAAGGTACCACAGAGGAAAAACAAACTTGGGGAGGCATTGCTACTGAAGAAAGAGGATATCCTTTGACCAGGATCTACCACTGATGGTCTCTGGTGGGCCCTGAAGCCCCCTCTGAATACATTAAGACCCAAAGAGACAAAAGCTGACACCACCCCAATTAATGTGGAGAGAAAAAAATTCTAAGACTGAATGTGCTCATTTATAGGAAAGCTTGCAAGAATCCAGGAATGGAATGGAAAATATTTGCAAGATGTCAGGATCATTGAAAATAGGTCAGAGTGGTCAAGAGGAAGGAGGCCACCTTCCTGTGGCTCCGTGGGTGATTTATCAACCACCCTAGCCACAGACTGACAAAACTTTCAAGGGACTGCCCCTGCTTCTTCACGCTGGTGAACGCAGCCTGGAAAGACCGCTGCTGCAGGCAGAAGAGAAAAACACAAGACACCAGAGCTGAACTGTGCTGACTGCTGACACTCTGGCGCATCTCTGACTCACCAACTTCCTCAGTGAATTTTTGTGGTCAAGGGAGGATAACAGATCTGTCTTTGGGGAGGCAAAGTGTGAAATGCTTTTGCTTCCTCTCCCTACCATCTTTCCTCTTCTGTTCAGAAAACCAGAAGGTGGCTTGGGACCTCTGAGGATAGCTGCTTTGGAGCAAGCCAAGCACTCAAAGGGTGATGCCTCATCCAGGTAACTGCTGGGGTCGGCGCAAAAGCAGAGGCAAAACACGAGGATCCACAGCACTCCAAGGAAAATGCCACCTGGCTGGCTCTTGCAGCCCCAGGACCTCAGTCAGTTCAATCCAACAAAAACTTGCAGATGTTCTACCTGCTTTTAAGGCAAATCAAGAAAGCAAGAGAGGACACTTCCTCTACCTACTTTGAGGAGTAAGGTTAAACAATGATGCTCGGTGTACCCATAAAACAAAGTGCTATCTGTTTGACATTCTCTTGATTGGCCCAGCAATGCCATACAATGAAAGACACTAAAACGAGAAACCAAAATCTCAGGGAAGAACCAGGTTTGAGTTATTTTACATAATTTTCCTTACCCAACCTCTCAAGAGCCCTCTCTGGAACTTGTCTATATGACTCTCTGAAATTGCTCATTAGGAAGCACATCTGTTGTTTCTGCTTGACCAGAAGCTAGTTCCCTTTCTGCTGGTAACAATTCCTCAATTTTCATTTGGGGGATTACTCCCTGTCTCCCATCTCTGCCTGTGTGGTCAGGTGCAACAAACCTCAAGGCTAGCATGACTCAGGTCTAGCTTCACTCACAACAATCGCTGCAGGGATGAGCATAGGACCTGGCCCAGGCCAATGAAAAAGGCAGCCCCAGGACTTTCGCTAGAACTGTTAGCAAAGAGAGTCATAACCTTCCATACTAAATGGGTGAAGTACCATTCCATGCTGTGCACTGCTGGTTTCCAGGGTCTGTCTTTGACACAATGAGAAGAACTCACCTGAGAGCAATGCCAAGCAAAGAGAAGCTTGAACCATCACATTCAGAACCTAAATTGTCTCTAATTCACACACTACTTCAGCTGATAGGCTTGCTTTTAAGAGTAGAAATTCCACCTACAGGGAACCAGATGTCTCTACAGAACTATCTTTCCATCTAGTAAGGTCTCAATTTATATTTTTGGCAGGTAAAAAAATACCTTTTCCTCTGCAGGATATTTTATGAAACTTGTATTTTCCAATATACAGTTTTAGTTGGACATACTTTTATTCCCTGAATTTATATTGAACAGATACATGTTTGTGTATGGATGTTAAAAGACTACAGAGACCACATAAAAATACTGTAATAATGACTGAGTCAAGTGTCCTGGTGTTATAGAACCCTTGTCTTGGGCTACTTTTGGGGTCAGCAAAAGGACAAATGGAGACCAAGGGGACACCCTTCCTCTGTTGACAGTCGCTGCCCCACAGAGGCACAGCTGCCCTGCACACACTGCTGCCATGACATCAGCACACTCATTTACTTTATAAACTTACCACTTCCTTCAAGGAGATACTTAGGTACTTTGAAAACGGTTTCATATTCCTATTTCAAAAGGACTTTTTACATGCCTTTGAAGGAATAAAACAGCATCACAGAATTATCATTATGTAATAAAAGTCTGCAGAATCCTTCACTGGAAAGGACTTCCAAGGAAGTGAAACAGAATACTGCATCTTACTTGCATGTTAGCTTCTAAAACTAACATTGAAGGGAAAATCCAGTTAGAGTGAGATCGTGTCTGGGGAACCTCACATGCCACGCATACAGCATTATATCCTTTGCTGTATTGAAACTGTCCTGCCCACTGTTCTGTGCCGCCTGACAGTGAGGTCCACAGTCAGCTTTCCTTCCTTGTGTGGTTTCCTCAGCTGAATAGTAGTTGACGGGCCATGTTACAAGCCAATTTTTGTTATTTCCATAATGCTTATGGTTGAATTCATTTAAATCAAGTGCATGCATGATGTACTGCAACCAGTTGTATTATGTTTTCTTAATACTATCCAGGTGACCCTGAAACAAAGACTGCAGTTACATTTATCCTAAATAATCCTTTATGGAGCAATGTTGGGCACCGAGGATAAGAAAGTTCATAGAGCACAGACTGGGAGACTATGCACATGAGAAACATCTAAAGTACAAAGCCAAGTGGAATTAAAAAAATATAAAAGCCGAATGGTCTGTGTGAGAGATAGTGACCATAATAGGATCATCTGATCTCATGGGTTTCAAATAATTAGTAGAGAATCCCTTTTATCAAAAATACATAGATTGAAAAGAAAAAAGAAAAAGATTACATAGACTGATTGGGAGGGAGGAAAGAAGGATGAAATGTGAGGCCACAGAACATCAAAAAGAGAAAAGTAAGGCAACCTTGGGAAAAGCTAGGAAAAAGCCTCCTTTCATCTCACAAACAGAAAATCCCAGAGATTCCTGAAACAATCTGAAAACCACCAACCTAGAAGCCAATCCCTAGTCCCACCCCATTGTTCTCCAGCTGCAGAATCACAGGCCTAGAGAGAGTGAGCAACTTTTCCAAGGCCATGAAGCTTGCTGCATCGCTTCAGACCACATCGAGTTTCCTGATTTAGGTTGGCACTGTTTCCACTACAAAACTGCCTCTCCTCTGCCCAGCAGCAGCACCTAAGATGTGATCATTCAAAACTGGGTGCAAAGAGCTAATGGAAGATTTGAAATGACTGAAGTTGGATGACCATCCCAGGTCAGGCAAGATTTCTGGGAAGAAGGGAGTGTGGTGCTACATTTTACAAGAAAAGCAAGTCAGGAATGGATTAGTGGATCATTTTCCACACTTCAGGTGAACTGAAGAGCCTGAGAATGGAGACTGTAGGGGAAAAGGTGACAAGCAGAACACAGAGGAAGGCTGTGGAAGCAGACAGGGTGGGAGAGACGGAGAAAGGAAGGAAAGGATAAATGTTGGATGAAGGGCTGAGGGATCACTGTTTCCAACAAGACATATCACATTCCTGAACAGAAGCTCACCAAGCACTCTCAGCAGCATGCCTGAAGGTGGAGTGGCCTGCAGTGACAAGGCCTGAATCTGCAGGAGGTTCAGCTTCCTCGCCCACAACTAACAAGGGCAGTCCTAACACACACACTATGAGTTGATGTTTGGGGAAAAGAAAAAGAAAAAAAAAGAACTTTGTAAATATTTAGTCAGTACATAAGTTACTGCCTTTCAAAAATAAAACATGAAGTAATAGTTGTACACAGACTCTATTCCCATGAAAAGCCCATGTAAAAAGGGCTCTTGCCAGTGAATTTCAAATATTAACAAGAAACTTGAAGGCACCATCCTGCCAAGTGTTAGATGTCACGAGAACCGATGACATTGAGAACCAGAGCCCTTTGTGCTTGATGGTTGTATAATTTCAGATACTGTAACTAGGAAGGTCAAGAAAAGTTCCACTTGCTTTGTGGGTCACAGACACCAAATTATCCAGATTGTCAAAAAACTACCATTCAAGTACAAAGATAAGAGGGTTGAAAGGAACTGGATAGGAAGGGAATGATCACAATCAGACACCCACACTGAACTACACCAGAAAAAAACATGATAAGATGCAATAAAATACCAGATGTGAAATTTAATAGATCAAATAAAAAAATAAGAAAATAAATGGACTCTAAAACCATGCTGTAAAAATCAGAAGGTAAAGCTAAAAAAGTTGGGGCATTGCCTGGTCTAAAATAATCTCTTCAAAATGGATGTGGGAAAGGGGAGGAAATGATTAGAAACCAGCCAGGAATACAAAAAGGCAGAGGAAGATCAAGGAAGCAACGTTGACATCCTCTGCTAGCACCCTCCCTCCCACGGCTCCCCCCAAAACCAACAGAGAGGCTTTTTTTGGTTGTGTTGCTGACCTACTTTTGAACATCCATGGAATAAATAACTACAGTTCCATAAAGCCTGGGAAGAGGGGGAGAAAACGTCCTGTGTCTCAGGGTTCAACACAGACTTAGCTTCTTAGAACTTCAGTCATGGTTCATCTTAATTAAGGACTTTAAAGGGACTTCTTTTATTATTTAAGTTTCATTTTTATTGGTCGGTTACCCATCATCA
>JAJEJO010000359.1:39854-57455 GCA_020662805.1 Glaucomys volans | reverse complement strand
ATTGAACCCAGGGGCACTCCACCACTCAGTCACATCCCCAGCCCTATTTTGTATTTTATTTAGAGACAGGGTCTCACTGAGTTGCTTAGGGCCTCACGAAGTTGATGAGGCTGGCTTTGAACTTGCGATCCTCCTGTCTCAGCCTCCCAAGTGCTGGGATTACAGGCGTGCGCCACCGCACCTGGCTCAACTCTTAAATTTTTGAGTATCACCCCTGGAAATTATTTATATACTAGGAAGAGCATGTACACAGACCTCATAAACATCCTTTTATTTACGCAAATGAGATCATATTAGTCAAAAGGTTTTGGATGTCACTACTGTCCCTGTGCTTTTCCTATCAGTACACAAAGTCCTACATCACGTAAAAAAGAGCTTCACAGTACGCCACCCTGTCATGCACTGTAGTAGGACGAGGCAGTGCCATACTGGGAAGGTATTCTGAGAGACGCCTTTTCACCCGTCCCTTTACTAAGCTCTTCCACCCGTGCTGCCCTGAATGTCCATATCTGTACGCCCTGAATCTTCTGGATCACTTGGAGCGGTCAGGGTCTGCTTTCACTTAAAAGTTCACTCTTGGTTAACTGAGCAAAAGGGGTTAGGAAAATACTATACTAAACAACCTCCAAGCAATCCTTAGTAGCAGTTAAAATTTACTGAAATACCATATCAAATGAAATAGTTACTGTTTTAATAATATCAAAGGAAACTAAGTTTACTGAACAATACAAAAGTTTATTTAAAAATGACAACAAAACAAAAAAGGCCCAAATGGTCAGAGTCTTTTAGGCGATCTCTTGTTGCCACCTCTAAGTCCTTCATTCAGAGGAGCTTCCTTGCCTTAAATATCAGAAGAGACAAGCCAGGGGACAGCAGCTGGCTCCAACTGACAACTTTTGAGCATTTACTGTGCCCCACTCTTTCTGCTCAAAATGTCACATGTATAATCTCATGGCTTAGTGAGGCAGGCACAATTATTGTCTCTGTTTTGCATTTGAGGAAACTGATAACTTAGGCCATGTCCTGAACCCAGGTATCACTCAGGAAGGGAAATTAGCCTCCTCCTTGGACTCAGCTAAGCCTGTCTCTCTCCCAGGTCACGGAAGGCCCTCAGACTCTCCCAGGTTAGTGCAGAGCTAAACTGAAAGCAACTTAGATCATCAGCCCCAGCCTTAAAAAATGAGCAGGCATAGTGAAGAGTGTGCTACCCTGACCACCAGAAGAAACAGATTTTTGCTTAGAGATATGATTAAGCCTTCTCCAGCTTCCCGCAGTACAGCTAATTAGTTACACCCTGGGGCCTCTCCCCTGCCTGGGAGATGGCAGTTAATCCAGGGCTGCCACGAGGTAAGAACACACCTAACTAGAAAGGGGGCTGGGGGTTCTCCTACTGGCTAGTGTCAAGTTCCAGAAAACTGTAACCTTCTAAAATAGAGATGCTTTCCTTCCTCTGCAATTCCACTATCTTCATAAGCATGTTATTTTTATTTATTTATTTTTAACCATGGTTATTCTGCCCCATCCAACTAATCCTGAGTTTATAGGATTACTGTACCCAGCAAAGTCCCTTGCAAATAATAGGTACTACGGAGAAACTGTAATAACTTTGGCTATTGTCCTCCTAGGTAGAATATGAATCAAATACAGAGTCACCACACCAAGTATCATTATAATGGATGCTGAGAGAGAGAAAGAGAGAATATTTTAAATCTGTATGAAGTCCTCAAATCTAAACTCGAACATCCAAGGCTACCTAAGGAATTTATAGAATCTTGAATTTCAACAAAATGGGATTGAAACCAGAATTTAAACTAACAGGATCATACTTTAAAGGTTTTATATGAAAGAATTCTATGTCCTGAAAGATGGCTAGTTTAGACTTTGGTTCATCCATTCGAACTTGGTTTAAGCACTACCTTCTCTAGAACGCCCTTCTTGGGTGAAGGGCGCATCTCTCCCTGCCTTCCTGATCTTACAGAAACTTTGACCTGTAGGTTCTCGTTGTGGTTCTTGTTTTGACTTGTCCCACATCCACTCTCACTTCTGGTAACACACCAAAATTCTCCTTTGGGGACCCACTCCACCCCAGTGTCACTCCAACAGGCTCCTCCCTTTTCCTTTGCTTGTGACCCAGGTCTGACCAATCAGCAAGCTTGACCCTCTTCCTTCCTGACACGTGATTGGCTCAAGGATGGACACTGGCCCAACTCCAAGATTTTATCCAAACGGTAGGGGAAAAGTAACCCTCCTCACTGGGACTGCTGGCTACCAGCAGTTTGGGGCCACCAGAGGTGGAAGTCACAACCCCAGAACCAAGTCAACCCATGAGGAAAACAGAAACATAGACTACCTCTGGGTATTTTCAGATACATGAGCCAAAAACTTCTTTTTTCCTTGAGCCAGTTTCTGGTATTTAGAAGTAAATCATGCTCACTAATAAAACTTTGCTTCATTCACTCATTCACAAGTCTTGCCTCCTTGTAGATCACAAGCCCTTCAAGAGCAGAAACTAGGTTTTATTATCTTTCTATCCCCCACAATCTAGCAGAAGGCCTGGTTCAAGAGTGTTCAGCACATATGCAGGACTGGGCTCAGAGGGAATTTCCCTACAACCACTTCTCCTGTCCAACAACTGCTTTACCTGTATCCTCTGCATCAACTTCATATTACTAACTGTAACTTAAAAAGAACCTGACTTCCGACTGTTGATACATACCTGTGGAAAAGAAAATGCTGTGTTCTTCCTTTCTGCCTTCCAAAAAGCACTCACTTATTAATTCCTTATATATACCCCGACCTCACACACTTCAAGACCAAGAAAAAGCCATGAGAGCTTCCGAAGCTGTGTTCACAAACGAGCATCACAAGACGAGAGCAAAGTGACCGTGGCAGGAGGGTGGGGCTGGCAGAGGCGATGGCTGCCTGGGTGCAGAGGTTCTCAGCCTGTGCGCCACCTTTTGTGGAAGGCTCGAGTCCATTTTTCTAAGTGGGGGAATCCAGGGCTTAGTCACATTCTCAAAGGGATCGGAGATTCCAGAAAGGTGGAGAAGCACGACTCTATGGGGCACAATAAGCATTTCTGGCATTTAATTTCTCTTCCCACTGCTAATTCAGTTAAATGAACATTATTGGGGGGGGGGACAAGAAATAATCCACCTGGAGCTCTTTTACCATTAAAAGATAAGGAATCTCAAAGGAACAGGCCAACATAAAATCAAGCTCTGTTTGTTTGTTTAAATCTGGCCTCTGACGGAGGAGGGAATAATTTCTCAAGAGTAATTATGGCTCCTGGGGATGAACAGTGGCAGTCAGCAAATACCCAGCTGGATGGTGGGAAACACGCTCCATCCGCACCCCGCCAAGAGCCCACCGGCAAGGTTTCATCACGAAATGGCCAGCCCCACTGGAATGGGGGATGGTTTTTTTGTTTTTGTTTTTGTTTTTGTTTTTGTTTTTATAACTGGAAAACAGAAAACAAACTAAATGTCTGTTTAAAAGAAGACTATTTAAAGATTATGGCATCGGATGACAGGAGCAACACGATCCATTAAATATTTATTGAGCATCTATTATGTGCCAGCAGTCTGATAGAAAATGGAGACACAATGGCAAATCAAAGAGCTCTAGGGATAAATACATAAGCTCATTAACATGGTAAAATATCTGTGACAGCGATACAGAATACAAAAGGCAGAGCAGGTGAGGTGCAACTTCATTAGTACATATTTACACACATGCATTGTTGGTATCGTAAAAACGAGGCACAAGATAAATGCACAAAACCAAAAACAAGGAAGTGCAATCCTATTAATGTAAATAGATATGCATTCAAAGAATGCTGAAAGCTCATCACTGAAGTATTACCTGTGGTCATCTCTACAAGGTGGAAATTTGGGTCATTTTTGGTTCTTCTTCATACTACTTCCATACCATGGGGTTTGGGGGAATTGGCAAATATGTTTGTATGGTAAATACTTTTTAAAATATATCACACAAAAAACAACCTGGGGATCCTTATGTGATTTTTTGAAAGAGGAGAGGCTAAGGAAAAGTTCCAGGTCTTTATTTTTAATAATGGAATTATAATTGCTCATCCAGGGGCTACTGCAGCATAATGATGCAATACAATAATGGGCAAGAGCAGTGGCTCTCATACCAGATAGTGTGGGTTCAAATTTTAGCTCTGCTTATGAGCTGTGTGACTTTAGGTAAATTACTTGGTCTCTCTGGGCCTCAGTTCCCAAAACTATAACTGAGGAAAATAAGATGTACCTTATATAATTGTTATGAGACTGAGTTAATACTAAAGGGGGTGATGATGATATTGAAGAAGAAGAAAAGAAAAAGAAGGAGGAGGAAGAACAGCTATTATAACAGAACAATCATTTAGAGAATTTCATTTCATAGTTTGTTTAGTTATTATTCTATTGGTGAAACACAGATCATTTCCATTTTAAAGTATAACACATTAATGAATGGTCTTCCTACACAGATTCTTTTTTTTTCTTTTTGAATAGGAACTTGGAATACATTTTTCAACAATGAGATTATCAGACCAAAAGTTACAAAGAAAACTTAAGGCTTTTAATGGCCGGATGGCTATCATAAAAGGGTTTTAACAAATGCAACTACAATCAACATATTCTAATCCACATTAATAAAAGCAGAAATATTAAGGATAACCCAAGTTATTTCTGTTGGCAATTGAAAAGACAAATATTTACATATACTTTAAAAAATATTTACTTTCTTAATTTATCTTTATACACCAAGAGAATGCAAGTAGATGAAATGAGACCAGGTATGTGAAAGTATTCTGAAAAAGTAAATGACCCATGCAAATCTGAATCCTTCAGTGGAGCAGGGGGAAGGCAGCCATGGGATTCCAGTAGGCCCCAGTCACCCACACAGAGACACCTGAGAGCTGCCTAGGTAGGTACACATGTCCTCTCCTATGGTAACTTACAATGCAATGGGAACAGTTTTCCTAATTGTGACTCCATTTGGAGCTTAGTCCCTGCAGAGAGAAAGACAAGTGTGTGTCTGGATTTGACTCTCTGTTGTACTGTTCTTTACCACCCAACCTTATAAAATAATTGCTATTCTGAATGCTGCAAAGCAAATCACTAAAAGCAGATATCAAACAGTCCAAAGCGCAAGGAAGAAAGGAGCAGCCCCATCCTCTCTCCCCTATGACAACAGTATTTCAGCTGTAACCATCAGGCCCTTGAGTGTCATCTTGTGTGGCTCCCATGCTCATATGTATGTAATGAATTTGCATGTCTTTCCTCCTGTCAATCAAATAACAGTTTACTTCAGCAAACTCAATTAGTGAGCCTTCAAAGGGAAAGTCTGAACTTCAACACTGACATTCGTTTTTATGGTGTTTTTTTTTTTTTTTTTTTTTTTTTTAACAGACAAGAAGGACACAAGCTCAGAGACTTTAACAAGCGAAAGTATCAAGTTTGGCCCGGTGAGGTGGTGCATACCTATAATCTCAGTGACTTGGGAGGCTGAGGCAGGAGGATTTTGAGTTTAAAGTCAGCCTCAGTACCTTAGCGACGTCCTAAGCAACTCAGTGAGACACTGTCTCTAAAAGATAAAATGGTTGGGGATGTGGCTCAGTGGTTAAGCAACCCTGGAGTCAATCCCTGGTACCAAAAAAAAAAAAAAAAAAAAAAAAAAAGTATCAATGAACTTTTGTTTCCATTTTGCTTATTTTTAGGGTTCCCTTATAGAGCCAGTGATTCTGATTTATATAGTAAGATATTCACTTGTTTTTAAGGAAATTTTGTAAGTAAAGAAAATTAAATCAGAGAAAAGTATTGAGCAAACAGAAAGCGCCATGGGACTATGACCAAAATCAAGAAGTCTGCAGGGGAAGAACTGAAGTCTGGAAAACTGCATTAAGTCTAGTAATGCTTCATACCTGTCATCATTTTATGTCCTGATCTCCTGGACTTAACTGTCCATATCCTTCAGGGTACAAGGCTGTATATTAATACTATGCCTTATTTCAGTTACCAGGTATCCCACAGAGAAGCAAGCAATCTAACCTTTAAGATTGCTATCCATTAAAACAAACATTTAGATATGTTAAAGCCATCAAACCATTATTTCAATTTTGCTTTATCTTGATTTCTCACTGGTCCCTATGTCCATTTAAAAAATCATTATAATTTAACTTTGCTTTATCTTGACTTCTGGTGGCTTTAAATCATTAATGACTTGGAACACTTTGGCTTCCAGTTTTCCCCTCTGTTAAGTATCTGATGATCCGTAAAGAATATGGCAGATATTTTAATAATACAGGCACAAAGATCTGTTTGTAACAGGGGAACGTGTGCAGTCATTCTGACCCACAGATTATGTCACCCTTGCCCCCTCCTGCAGGACGTTCGGGTATGCAGAACAAGCTTCTCTATGGCAGCAATGTTCCTGCCACCCTGCGCTCCACCCCGAGTGCCTGGCTTGCCTGTGGGGCTCCGGTCACTTCTCTCACCAGTGATGGAGAAGCAGTGCTTGGCACATAGATAGCTCTATCAACCAGAGATTGCAAAGCAAACAGCAAAAACTGTCACCACGCAGGCTCCATACTCAGACAAGGGAGACTGGGAGCAACTCATAAGCTGGAAAAGGATCAAGACTATAAAGAAGCCCAATGTCGGTCCTCACGTCCCACGACGGGGACGACCTAAAGACTTGGCAAAGGGGGCTCCTGGCTTTCTGTACCCTTTTGTTGTTGTGACTCCCTGTTCTTCTTCTGTTGCTGAGGATGGAATCCCAAGGCCCCGCACACACCTGGCAGGCGCTCAATCCCTGGACCTGCGCTATTCTTTCACATTAGTGGAAAGACAAAGCAACCCCACCTGCAGGACCCGTCATGCCTCCCTAGGCCCTCAAGACACACAGGGAAGGCCAAAACCTGCACAAAACAGAGCAAACGAAACCCAAAGGCAAGGTTTCAAATCTGTCCTGGCAACATTCACATGGAGTTGCTCAAATGAAACAAAACTCACTTAAATTTCAGTAGAGAATATCTGATGTACTCGGTAGAAGACAGACCCAAAGCTTTATTTTTGAAATAATTTTCATATATTTTCCCACTCACCTTTTATTTATTTATTTATTTACTTATTTATTTATTGGTAGTAAACATTGAACCCAGGGGCACTTAACTGAGCCACATCCCCAGCCCTTTTTATTTTATATTTTGAAACAGGGTCTCACTAGGTTGCCTATGGCCTCACTAAATTACTAAGGCTGGCTCTGAAGTTGCAACCCTCCTGTCTCAGCCTCCTAAACTGCTGGGATTATAGGCGTGCACCACCACGCCTGATTTCACTCACATTTCTCCTGCTTTGTTTGAACCTTTGACTTTTCTCATTCATTCAGTCTCACTACCAACTATGCTGGGATCTCAAAGGGTCAAATCTGGAAATGCCAACGGTGAGGAACAAGGGCCAGAGTTCAAAAGATGTGTAGCTTCCACCAGGAGATGAATCTATCATTGTTTTTGTTTAATAGATATTGAAAACAAAAACAATGAATTTGAAAGAGAATTTACAAGCAGAAATAATATGGAGAAAGTGAAGAGACTGAACTGAAAATGCTTCAAATGGGACACTTGAAGACTAACATTTATTTAGTTTTTTAAATAACTTTATTATTTATTTATTTTTACGTGGTGCTGAGGATCAAACCCATTGCTCACATGTGCTAGGCAAGCACTCCACCTCTTAGCCACCACCCCAGCTCCCATTTATTTAGTTTTAAAAGGCAAGAACTATAAAAGTTGAATATTTTCAACACAGACCAATTCTTTAGGGGAGAAAAGTTGAAAATATCAAGTGCCTGGGAAGTTAATCTTATCTCTTAAAATGACCGACTGCGTGACCTTGGGCTAGTCACTAAGCCACTCTTAACCCAATTGCCAAACTGTTCATCAGGAGTATCAGAAGCTCAAGTGACAGGATGAAGGTTCCTAAAACTGACAGTGTTCCCTCCTGTTACGGCAGGCCTGCCCTCTGTGGCAACGGAATACTCAACCTCTCTGGATCTCTATTTATAACATCCAACACATAGTGACCAAGCGTCTGGTGTGTGCCAGAGCCTGACCTGGACCCTGGAAAGACAAAGTGAGTTAGAGAAGGTCTAATCAAGCAGTGCCATTCTAAAGGAGGGAGGCAAATCACAAGCAAGCAAAGCAGGCTGCACAGAAGATCAGCAGGGGATCTGACAGAAGGTACCACAGGTTGGGGAAAGGCAAGGTGGTAACACTGAATAGGAGAACCAGCAAAGGCCTGAGAATGTGATATTGAGACCCAGGTCTAATACAAGAGTGAACTATGTGAAAAACTGAAGAAAGGATATTGGAGATTAGCAGACTGGCATGTGCAAAGGTCCTGAGGTGGGAAAGAGGTTAGCATGCTGGGAGATAAAAAGATGGCCAATAAGGATGGTCTTTCTAACAACAACTGGGGTTTAGGCTTCATTCTGAGTGACAGGAAGACACTGGGGATCCACTAAAATAGACTGCTTTTCTATGTTAAGCTTTTTAAAGGAGTCAAATATCAAATCCAGTTTTTTTTATTGGAAATTCTTTCACATTATATCATAGATTTCCACTTCTTAAACTGAACATACAGAACTTCAAACCAACATCACTGTGCTTGTATAACATACTTACTTTCTTCCTCTATTACCAACAATCGCTTCTTACTGTATCACTTTGTCCCAGCTGCCTTATTTGGAAATAACTTCAGCGACGGCCAACAGACCACGACTCTGCCTTTTCTTTTTTTTTTTTTTTGCAGTGGCTGGGGATTGAACCCAGGGCCTTATGCTTGATAGGCAAGCACTCTACCAACTGAGCTATATCCCCAGCCCTCTGCCTTTTCTGTGTAACCAAGTACATGGGTTTTTTGATGAATGCTGCTGCTGAGAGGCCATTTCCTTCACTGGGCCCTTGGACACCTATATACTTGCCTCCCCCCCCCCCCCCCACACCTTTATTTCCAGGTTCACAATAGTGTCACACATGGTAGGGTCTGTTCAAAGTTTGGCCACCAGATACTGGTGGGTGTGACAGTGGAATTCTAAAGATGGCTCCCCAGAGATTTCCATCTCGGGATTATTCAAACACCCGTCTAGGGCTGGGGCTGGGGCTCAGTGGTGGAGCGCTTGCCTAGCATGTGGGAGGTGCTGGGTTAGATCCTCAGCACCGCATAAAAATAAATAAACAAATAGAATAAAGGTATAATATCCATCTGCAACTAAAACAAAATGTATTAAAAAAATTTAAAAAGTACCAATCTAGGTGCAACTGGGAAGGGATTCTGCAGATACAATTAAAGCTCCAGGTCAACTGACCGTAAATTACAGAGATGATCTGGATGGCCTAAATCTCATCACATGACCTCGTTAAAAGCAGAATGTGTTCCCCGCGTGGTAGCAAAAGAGCCAGAGAGATCTGAAGCATAGGGATTGGACATGAGGTCACGGGATTAGGAATGGGGTGCCTCTAGGAACTGAGAACAGGTCCTGGCTGGCAGCCAGCAAGGACTTGTGGACTCAAATTATACTACCACAATGAACAGAATTCGGAACATCACAGAAAGGACCTGGAGTTCTGAGGGCAGCCAGCCAGGAAACACCTTGACTTCTAGCCTGAGCAGACAGTCTGGGCACATGCAAGGGACCTCTGGGCTCATAAATGGAGGCTGCTTTAGGCGACTCAGCTTGTGATTTGTTGCACAGATAGAAAACGAAGTGGGCATCTAGTAAGTTTGCAAAGAACAGTAAACAAAGAAATGAGTTCTACTACACCATTCTTACCAGAGTCCACACAACTGCAAGGCATAATGAAAAGAGCTCAAAATTAGGAAACAACACGAGATTCTGCTCCTGACTCTGCCACTAGCTTCCTGTGTGAGTCAGGAAAATCATTTTCCTTCTCTGGCATCTTTTCTATAAATCAAAGAAATGGAGACATGTTCACGATTGCTAACGGCTTTTTCAGCTCTCACAGTCTGCGAATTTAATCATTCCTTATGACATGACAAAAATGAACTAAAAACAAACCTGCACAATTTTCTCTACGTATTTGTATTTCCAATGTCTCTCATTCCCCCCCTACATATCAATATACTGCAGATAAAGATCACAATATTTAGGAAAGGTTACTGAAAAAAGAATTTGCTTATATTACTTATTTTAAATATATCTACTGGTGCGTTTACTTGTAGCTCTGGTTTCTACAGCACCTCAGAGTGCTTTCAGTCTCACAGTTAACTATTAAGGCACTTTACAGTTTGTTTTGCATAAAGGCTGAGTCAACACTATCCTAAAACTTGTCTAAAACACAAGCTGGGTGCCAAATTGGGGGGAGGAGGAAAAATGTATCTACATGTGACTTGAAGCCCCCCAAATGTTCCCTGACTAAAAAAGAACCATACATATTTGGGGTACTCCATTCAGAGTTTCATACCTGTCTTTTGAACTTTTCACTACTGATTTTTATTTTAAAATAAATAGAAGGGCCCTCACACCGACTCCCATCTGTTATTTCAAATATGTTCAAATTCTGTTCAAGTTGAAAGCCATTCTTAACTGAAGTACTGTGGAATAAAAGTCCCTCTAGAAAAGTGACCTAATGTACATTTCAAAGGCTTGTGCCACAGTTAAGTACCTTTGCAGACTGAGAACATGAGCCTGTGCAGAAGGTCACATGTGAAAGAGGACCTGGGCTGGGGGCAGGCCTGCAGGCCTGTAATCCCAGAGGCTCAGGAGGCTGAGGCAGAAAGATCACAAGTTCAAACTCAGCCTCAGCAATGGTGAGGTGCTAAGTAACTCAGTGAGACCTTGTCTCTAAATAAAAGACAAAACAGTGCTGGGGACACGGCTCAGTGGCCAAGTGCCCCTGAGTTCACTCCTCAGTACCAAAAAAATAAAAAATTTTAAAAAAATCCCCTACTGCCTGTTATGCATCATTTAGTGTATAGGTAAGAGGGCCTGTTACCATAGGACAACTGGGTACAGGGATGGAGCCTCACAGAGAATCCCTTTACCATGAGGACCACTGTTTTGTGGTCAAATGGTTCTCTTGAGGTAGGTGGGGGAGGGGGTTATTTTGAAAAATAATAAAAAGTGAATAATCAAAATAAGGTCACATCATATAGTTTTTAAATTATTGTTTTTATTTGTTCTTTTTAGTTATACATGACAGTACGGTGTATTTTGACTTATTACACATACATGGGATATAACTTATTCCAATTAGGACCCCATTCTTGCAGTTGTACATGATGTGAATCAGACATAACTTTCCTATGGTCACTTTATAGTTAAGTAAGATTTGAAGTTCGCATTACAACTGTGCACAAAATCTGAAAAGACTAAAGTAAGTGTTCATGCAAGACAATTTTTCCTACAAGATTTTATAATTCTATATTTTTAAGTTTGACTTTAACAACACCATTAAAAAAAATAGTTATTTTTGAAAAGAAAAAAAAAGTGGTTGGCTTTCTCCATTTTCCCAAAGTCTATTCTCAAGCCTTTGATCCAAACCCTGCTGCTCCTTTCCAGGGCCTGTGAAGCTGCTGTCCCAAGCTCTCTCCTGGGCAATGGGGAACTGTTTGCATACACCCAGGTCCTCCTTTGTTCATTTGTTCATGACTATGAATGTGAGTCAAGGTCTCCAATACCACTTGCATGGATTTCCCAAAACCCTGTGTCTTTGCCTTCCTGCCAGCCTGCCTTCCTTCCTTCCTCCCTCCCTCCCTCCCTCCCTCTCTTTTTCTTTTTCTTTTTCTTTTGTACTGGGGATTGAACTCAGGGAAGCTTTACAACTGAGCTACGTCCCCACCCTTCTTATATTTTATTTTGTGTCAAGGTCTTGCTAAGTTGCTGAGGCTGGCTTTGAACTCATGATCCTCCTGCCTCAGCCTCCTAAGTGAGCCTCTGGGATTACCAGAGGCATGAGCCACCACACCCAGTCCCTGCATCTTTTGTAAGATTTAAAATTGCTCACTGACTGCTTTTGATTGTTCATCTGCCATTCAGTGACGGATCAGGACATATGTAAGAAATCCTAAAATAAATGAAGGTACTCAGCAGGGAGAAATGTATGAGCTGTGATTAAGACTTCTCTGTGGTCAGTCATCAGTTAGTTTTCAATTAATCATAATTTCTGCTTCCCTAGGTAAACTCATAACTTCAGGGACCCAGATAATGAAATCACAGATAAACAAAGATTCCTACCCCATAATTATGCTTAATTCCATGAATGGTTTTATTGTATAGCATGGGTTTAAGCCTTCTCAACAAATCCTTCGTTTCCTTCAAAAGTCCTAAGTAAAAGAAGCCCTCCAGAGACTGCTCTAAAGAAGGACCCAGGCTGGCTGCCTGCACTCACTCTGCAGCCAAGATTCTAGCTCCCAGCGAGTGGAGCCAGCAAGCAGCAAGCTTTGCAAAGATTCACGGAGCCTGTGCTAGAAGTGCGGCATGAGACGGCCCTGGACAGAGACAGGCTACAAGAAAACTCACGTCTGGAACTGGTCATTGTCTGCTTCCATTTTCCCTATTAAAGGCTTAAAGACTCTTTTGGTGGTAATAATCTAAACAAGATCCCTGGCATGAAACATTATAAAATATCTTCCTCAGTCATTCCTTGGAGAGCTTCCCTAGCAGGGTCAAACAAGGATATGCTATTCTACAATGCCAACGTCAGAGATTTAAAACCTGGGCAGATTTAGAAGATCCATAAATCCATGCAAAAGTTACTCAAAATTTATTTTATGGGTGCATTCATTTATTAAAGAGTCCATAGAACTCACTGAATTTTTAAAGGAGTCTCTGATCCTACCTCATGGGGTCTGCATACCTTTCCTATTCGGTCCTCCAGAATAATCATAGCACATCACCAGGAATTTATTGGTACCATGTTTCCTTGATTCTAAAACACCTTTTTTTTTTCCCTGAAACTGGAATATATCTTATAATGCTTATTTATATTTAATAAAATGTGTCCTTCTTGCTTCCCAAGTATACTTATTAAATTGACAGTGTACCTTTGAAAGGATGACATTTAAGCAATACAGGAGTTGGCTCTCTACCAGATAACTCAGCATTAAGGTATACTATATGCTCCTGAACAAAAACCTAAGACAGAAACTTCAATGTCTCCATGAGAATGCAGGGCTAGGTACAGACAGGTGGGCATAAACATTCCTAAAAGACATTTGAGTCGATATCACATCACCACTGGACACTAATCAAGATCCATACACTTACTGAACATGCACAAGTGCTACTTGCAGTGTACCAGATAATGTACTATCCACAAAAGTTACTGCTAAGGCAGGGGATCTGGCAAGTTCCCAAGAGGGGAAGGTGCAGCAAATCCAGATGGGAAGCTGGAGCACTTTTAGAGAGAAAGAAAAAAGACAGCTGAAGAGAAGATAGGACCAATTAAATGACTCCAGAAGGCATGGGGTTGAGAGGGCAGGGTAATTCATTACAAACCATATTTATAACAGAGAAGAGGCAACCTTCTCTTCCAATTACAGAAGCAAATGGACTCTACCAGCAGCAGCAGGTAGACAGACCCAGCCAACACTCTGACCACAGGGGCAGAAAAGAAAAGCACAGGCTGCTCTATAGCAGGTGCACACTGTGAAAAACCTGCAGAGGGCTGGGGATATTGCTCAGTGGGTAGAGTGCTTGCTTGTCAAGCACAAGGCCCTGGGTTCAATCCTCAGCACCACAAAAACAAAAACAAAAACAAAAACAAAACAAAACAAAAAAACCTGCGGAAAAACTTGTATATGGGACTTAATTTTGTTTCTCCTTCACATTAAAAGTGGGATAAGCAGATCTTGATGAGTGTCCAGTGGTCTTAAACAACAGATCCCAAAGTCTGGATGCCCATTCCCAGAGATGGACTATAGAATCAGAACAGGTAGTACTTTCAAATCCCTTGCTAAAAAACAAACAAACAAAAAAAAACTTCTGCTCAGATGACATACTTACTTGCTTCATTCATTTATAAAAGAATGGGGGAATTGTCCCTAGAGGTCCAAAGGCACCAAGACTGTTATGATCAGGTACCAATTAAAACCCAGGTCTGAAGATGAGATTTTAGCATTAGTATAACCCACCCCAAATGGACCAGGCCAACAGATATTCTGAGGAAGGCACCTCTGGAGCCAAACTGAGTCAACTCTTCATCCCAGGTAGGTGGGTGAAGAAGCCTACCTTCAAGCAGAAGTAATACCTAGTCACTGTATCTTAGAGAAAAACAGCCATGTAAAACTCTTTTGGTTAGTCTCTCTCTCAAGTCCACTGGCACCCTGAAAGTTCTGACTCATAAAACAGGAAGAATAAAAGCACAACCTTGTCCATACAGAACAGGCTGCTTTAACTTTGTTAAGTGCCCAGGTAGTGACATAGCATGACACTGACAGAGTTCTCAGGGTCAGGACATGAAGCACACCAATGAGAAAGGATAGAAATGGTGAAACAAGACGAGGCTTTTGAAACGAACTGCTGAAAGCTCCAAACCTAGGAGAAATGACCCCGTAAGTTATGATGGACCACATCTGCATACATCTGAATACATTTAGTACACAAAGGTTTTTTTGCATGAAAGCTTTTAAAAATGAAAAAGGTGTTCAGTTTGAGATAACTAACCAATGCAGTGCACAGAGCCAGAAAAAGGTTCAGAGAGGGAAGGAAAAGGAAACTATTTACGGCACAAGGCAGGTGCCTAACCTGTTTGCTCGTAAACCCTCTTACCACCTACACAGTGGCTGGTAAGTAGTTGACACTCATAAATATTCACTGAATTGAATTCCAGAAGCTCCAAATTTTGAAAACCAGCACACATCGCTTCTACATCAATGAATGAAAGTGGCAGGAGAAATCACTGGGGAAATCCTGGTTGGTGTTGCGTGCCCCTTTGTCAAGTCAGGCCAAGCACAGCTTAAAGCACTAGCTGGGGCAAGGTGCTATAGGTCGCATCTTCTCCATGACACTGTGGTTAGTCATCTTAACAAAAACAAAAATATACAGTTAAGATGTTTTAAAAATATGGTCACAGTTAATTGCCAATGGTAATGGTAATTCAGCAAAGACAGCCTGCTGGGAGTAAATATTGGTTTCTGCTTTTGAATAACAGCAGAATGGTCCACAGAATGGTCAGGAGTCTTTCTTTTCTTTTTTTTTTTTTTTTTAATAATTTTCCCCTTTTCTATCAGCAGTCACGCCCCCTTCCCCTCTGCCACCTCCACACCAAGCCATCTAGGCTTCCTCTGCTCGTAGCCAGTCCACAGTGTCCATGTGGAATGCTGAAGGGGATGGCAAGCCACCGAAGGCCCAAACAGCCTGAGTAGATCTGATTCAGAAAACGAAAACCTCCCCGTCAGACGCATCCCTCACAGCTAAATGTTGGCAGCAAAAATGGTGCCTGCCAGCTCTAAAAGGCAGAGACTGAAGACCTCGTTCCAATGGATGGTGGTTCACAAAGACACATGACGTCCTCACCTCCAGAAACTGAATATGAAAGTGACCCTATTGGGCAAAGATACAATTAAGTGAAGGATCTCAAAATTAAACCATTTGGGATTACCTGGATGGATCCTATCCAGAAACAAGTATCCTTATTAGAGGCAAAAAAAGAGAAGACAAAGAGAAGACAGGCAGAGACTGGAATGATGCAGCCACGAGCCAAGGAATGCCAGGAGGCCCCAGAAGCTGGAAGAGGCCAGGATTCTTCCCTGGGCCTTTGAGGGAGTGTGGCCCTGTCCACACTTTCATTTATGACTTCTGGCTTCCAGAGAGCACATTTATATCATTGTAAGTGAACTCATTTGTATTAAGTCATTAAGACAGTTCTAAGAAACAGTATAAGCCACACCTCCATCACATGTATTTCTCTCATGACTGCTCATCTCTGTTAAAATCTGCATCTGGGATATCCCCTAAAGCTCATGTGTTAAAGGCTCAGTCCCCAGCTGATGGTACTCCTGGGAGGTGGAGACTTAAGGAGGTAGGGCCTAGTAGGAAGAGGTGGGTCCCTTGGGGCATGTCTCTAAAGGTGTATTTTATCCTCAGGTCTGGTGCACAGGGATATCTATCTATCTATCTATCTATCTCTCTCTCTCTCTCTCTCTCTCTCTCTCTCTCCTGGTCTTCTACCTACCATGAGGTGAGTAGCTCTCCTCCACCACATTCTTTTGCCATAATGTTCCTGCCTCACCTCAGGCCAAAAAGCAAGGGAGCCAGCTGACCATGGACTGAAACCTCTGAAATCATAAGCCAAAATAAATGTATCCTTCCTCAAGTTGATTTTCTCAGATATTTTGTCAAAAGACAAAAAGCCGACTAACACAATCTCCAAATCCAGCAGACACATATAGAAAAACTGTCTAAATAAACAGCCAGAGCAACAAGGGGACTCCCTGAGGAAGGACCCTTGACTGCCTGGCCAGATCTTGACTGGTTGCTTCGTCAGAATTTTTGGCAGCACGTCTCAGGGGAAGACTCTTTTAAAGACTGGTAAGAGTCTAAAGACTGACACACACAGCCCTGGCACTGATCGGGCCCTGAAAAGCCTGAAAAGGAGCTAACGTGAGCAAGTCCATAGCCGGCTGATGAGCTTAGATCCCACGCTGAATCCCAGTCTGGTCTTCCTCCTACCCTAAGTAATGCCAAGAAATGCTAGGACCCAAACAAGCAGCAGAGAATGGTGCTTCCCCTGTCCTCTTGCCACATTTCCCAGCTCCCTTGGCGGTCTCTCAAAGACAATGGCTGTTTTAGGAAAAAGTCTTATTTCCACTTCCCAAACATCTACACCCCAGAAACCACTCCACAAAAAAATGTGCCAAAATAGCAGCCCAGTCTGGGTGTAAGACCGGTGCTCCCAACAGACAAGACCCAGGCCACATTCCTGAGCTGCCTCCCTTTCTTTGTAACTCAGCTAGTCATCTCTGTGCTCCACGTTCATTTGAGAGAGGACCCTCTGTAATCTAAATAGGTCTCTGTCCCAACTCAGTCTGAAGTAAATTTAACTAAAGCAAGGGCATATTCACAGACCTTCTTGGGACCATGAGGTAGACTTTCTTGGTCCAAGACTCAGAGGGGAAAAAGAATGGTTCAAAGACATCACTGCTACCCACCTCCCTGTATCTGCCTGTAGATACAGAGTGAGAAGTCCTGGGTCTCCGGATCATGGAATTCCTTCAAGCTCCAGCTACCCCGCTTCGCCTTCACCTCCCAGACTTGCCCTCTGTGCCTGCTTCCTCTGCTTATGCAAAATCTGATGTGATTCTGACGACATCAGACAAAACCAACTCCATGGCAATTAGAGTTTAATAAACTAATGAACGGACTTTAACCCAAAATACAAATACTGACTGGTACCCCTACGCAAAGAAACAGCTCACATTCTGGGTATAACTGATCTTAACCTCCTAAAACTGACTGATGGGGTAATACCAGCCCAAACCACAGAAAAGCAGAAGGCATAAACATATAAACACAAACACAGACATACAGACACACACACTCTCTCTCTCTCTCTCTCTCTCTCTCTCTCTCTCT
>JAJEJO010000359.1:0-39754 GCA_020662805.1 Glaucomys volans | reverse complement strand
ACACACACACACACTCTCACTCTCTCTCTCTCTCTCTCTCTCTCTCTCTCTCTCTCTCTCAGAGTATCTATTTTTAACATTTTAAATACAAGGCTAAAGTAATCACCTCAGGAAATGCAAGGCTAAGACTGATCTCTTTGTTTGTTTTAGTACTGCAAATTGAATCCAGTGGTGCTTACGCACTGAGCCATATCCCTAATCTTTTTTTTTTTTATTTTGAGATAGGATCTCATTAAGTTGCTGAGGATGGCCTCAAACTTGTGATCCTCCTCTCTCAGCCTCCCAAGTCACTGGGATTACAGGTGTGCACCACCTTGCCCAGCTAAGATCAATCTTTATTTATCAACTATTAGGTTCTTTAGCATGGCCACAAGGATATTGGTGGTCATACTTTCTTTTATAACATGCTAATCTGACTTCTAGGAATCAGATCTCTGAGCACAATTATTTCAATTATTTATTTTTCATGAATTAAAGGAAAACCAGAAAGGCAAGAAAAAAAATTATATATATATATGTACATATATATATACACACACACATATATATGTATATTTATATATATTAATTATGTATCCCAATAACATACATACTACACACACACACACACTCACACCCTAATTGCACTGCTGGCACTGCAGACAGTGATGCAAACTCCTGGACCAATCCTTGACCCTTGGCTGTAACAAGTCTCCTGATCTGAGACTCTCTGGTGTCACACCCTAGTACCTGTCATATACCAGCAATCACTATGAAATGAAGACGGAATCCTGGGCAGCATGGAAGTAAATGCCCTAAGTTCCAAGCCTCGAGCTAAAAAGAGAAACATGTCCTTGCCTTTTCATCCCTGCCCACATCTATTTACTCATTCTTTCAAAAAAAATTTTTTTTCTGGAGCATAAGCTCTCAATCAATATACTCAATGATCTTGCCTAGAGGCCATTCCAGGTGCTGGAGATACAGAAAGATTAAGAAAGTCAAGATCCCTGCCTTCACAGGTTTTTCTTTACACTGACTCAATAATGACCAGAACCCAAAACACTCAACAAATGAACTCAGAGACTCAGTGACAGAACCCCACTTATTGCCTCCAAGTTAATTCAATGAGCAATGAGTGCTTATTATATTTCCCAGCGCTCTGCTAAGCTCCACGTGTAGATGATATCAGCGACACCAAGGACAGCGCCAAAGCCGACCCTCAGCAAGTCATCACCCACACAGAGGTATGAAGTAAGGGGAGACACAGCCAAAGCCGAGTGTTATCATCTGTCCAAACGTCTGGCATGACCAATGACAACTGAAGGGAAAGCTGACGTGCATCTCAGCACAGTGTCCAAGAGAGGAAGTTAGAAAGCACTCCAATATATTTGGATACTCAGCACTACTACACACCCCCCAAAAAAAACAACGACATCAATGTTGGTGATTCTCCTAGTCTGATTGAGTTAAAGCTCATTTCAGATTTATGGTAAGAACAAAACCAGCAATAATGGCAAAAGGGCCTATTTCTAACCCAAGGAGTCTCTAGTCAGCCTCTGGTTCCCGCGCCCCACACCTTCCTTTTTCTTTTAAAAATAAAGTGGTAAGAATGGGGGAACCTCGATTTTCCAGGCACTGAGTCAAGACCACACAGCATGTGGGAGCACTGGCAGCTGGCTGGGTGCACCAGGGCCACGCAGCTCCTGCTCCGCCTTTGGCTCTAACCACTAGACCGCATGTTTGCACCGTTTTCGGCACAACCAAAAGGGAAGACTTTTCAAACCATACCAGAAAATGACTCTGCTTTTAGGATGTGTTTACTTGTACTTGTGTTTTCTTCCAGGGTCATGGGGCAAGATTTTTTGGAACACAAATAAAAAGAATGTGGTAACACTGGCACCGTGAACCCTTCTGGCCTGACCACACTTGAGCCCAATTCAGCAAACCCAAACACAATTTTTCAAAAATGCTTATCTTGCTCCACACCTCACCACAAAGCAAACAACCTAATTCATAGACTTCCTAATACTCCAAATGCCTCCAGGTCCCTCTGTCCACAGATTTTTTTAAATATCTTTTTAACTTTGATCACTAACAAATATTACCACTTTTTGTCTTTTAGAGCACAAGAGAAAACTGCAGAAATGGACCTAAGAAATAGTTCGTTCTTCAAATGAACAAAGTCACTTTTAAAAGATCTTTCCTTTATCAACTACCTTTCCCACAGAGAAAAAAACATTGAAACTAATCCAACCATAATCTCCACTCCCATGAATCAGTGCCATAACATTGGAGAGAGCGCCAGCAGTAATTGGTGCTGCTGCTAGAGGTGAGAGGTGAACTAAGGAATGCCCATTAAGATTATATTATGGCCTCGAATGTCTTTAAACCAACAAATACAACACCGATAATAAGCACAGGGAATTACACAAGAAAGAACACACAATGCAAGAAGACAGGGTAGAAGACAGTATAGCCAAAAGAAACAGATGTATTCAGGAGCGCAATTGCACAGAAGGAATAACTTCGTATGTTCTGTATCACAGCAGGATGCCTATGGTAGACAATAATTAATTGAAGATTTCAAAATAGCTAGTAGAGAGGACTTTGATTGTTCCCAACCCAAAGAAATGGTAACTGTTTGAGGTGGCAGATTTGCCAATTTTTCTGATCTCATCATCATGCATTGTATATATGTAATGAAATGCCACAAATATGTACAATTGCTATATGTCTATTAAAAATAAAAATATATTTAAAAACAAAGAAATACATGTATTATAAAGAAATCCACCAACCTGAGATTTAATACATGTCAAGGAACCACTGGAAGAAGATACAGGGAGAGACATGCAAGTAGTTTGCTTGTGAAAAGGAATGAATTATTACCTAGAAGGAGGGAGGGTAATGACAACAGTCCTGGAATACACTCTAAGATTGGAACAGATAGGATGCTGTCCTGATGTTCAACTATAGAAACATCAGCTAATGGTGATGTTCCTTAAAAAGCCCTGCTTCTAACTGCTCCAGGTGAAATGAAACTAAGGCAGTGTGACAACTGAAAGAATCCGTGCTCCTGGATTGGACCCTGGACCAGGAAAAATACAAATTAACAGGATAAGTGACAACATATGAAGCATATAAAATATATACTAATATTGTATCAACATTAATTTTCTGATTTTTTGTAATTATACCATGGTTATGTAAGACATTAACATTTAGCGTATCTGGGTGAAAGGTGTTCTGGAATTCTTTGCAGTATTTTTTAAACATTTTGGTAAATCTGAAATGCTTTCAAAATGAAAAGTTAAAAAAAGTTTTCAGTGAACTATTACACACACACACACACACACATACAACACAAACCAGAGCCTCTGATAATTTCTTGACTTGCCAAAATGTCATCTTCCAAGTGGATGTACTATCAATTTGGCCCTAATCCTGATTCAAATGAGCAACTGATTGGCAGTAGAAACCTTCAGAATTACAGCCTTACTCATGCCAACCTCCTGGGAGGAGGCTGGGCAGTAGTTAAGAGAGGAACTTCCAAAAACTACAAGGTTGGATGCAGTGTTAACAAAACAGGGAAGAGGTAGAACAAAGTCCTCTAGAACAGGTCCAGAGAGTGACAGGCACCTTCCACCTCTCCTCTAAAGGGCTGAGTGAGCACACTCAGCTGGAAGGCTGTGTCCATGTCAGAGGGTGTCTGGGGTTCTTTCAGTGGGTAGACGCTGTGGTTCCTGTGGCTCCCTGAGAAGGGACAGGCTATTTTCTTTTCTTTTGGGATGGGGTACTTTCTGTGGGAGAGTTTAGAAGGAACTTGGTAGCAACTGGGAAAGTACAACAGGTTGCTGACTACTGTCGGATGATCCACAGGCTCACTTTTGGATCCTGCAGCCTGGTGACTGGGAGAGCAGCTCAGGGGAGACACAAAGCCTGCATTTGACTGGAATGCCCTCCATGATTCATCACTCCAAACCCGAGTCACGGGGGTAGGCTGCTAGAAAATAAGTTAAGAAAAGACCACTACAAAAAGGACTGAACTATGGATTTTTGAAAGCAGAGGGGAGAAAACTGAGGAGTATAATTTCAAGAAATTTGAAAAAAAATTGAAAAAGGAATAATAATAATACCTTACAGAGCTGGGGTTGTAGCTCAGTGGTAGAGTGCCTGCCTAGCATGTGTGCAGCACTGGGTTTGATCCTCAGCACCACATAAATATAAAATAATAAAGGTATTGTGTCCATCTCCAACTAAAAAAAATTTAATAATAATAATAATACCTTACATAGCACAAATCACATGCCTCTGTTCCAAGTTCTTCAACATACATTTTTAATAAAACAGAAGAAACACAAACAGCCAATACATGAGAACAATTTTCAATCTCATTAGTAATTTGAGAAATATAAATGAAAACAAAATACTCTTTTCCAATATCAAACTGACACGCACACATTCACAGAGACTCACAGCACACAGTGTCGGCACGGGGTACAGAAAATGGCATCCTCAAAAGTGACTGGACTTTTTGGTGGGGAGAATAATTTGGCAATATCTTTTAAAATACTAAATGTATATATCACCCAACCAAGCAATTCCACTTGAAATGCATACTAGAAAAAAATGTTCAAACAGGTCAACAATAAAGTATAGAGAAGGATTTCCATTACATCATTGGTATTCCACTGAGTGGATAGATAAGCTTAACTATTCACCCATAGGAGAACATTTGAGTTGTTTCCAGTTTGGGGCTATTATGAATAAAGCTGCCACAAAAATATGCATATGGATTTTTATGTGAACAAACACTTTCATTTCTGTGGGTTAAATGCCACACAGCGATTGCTGGGTTGTATGATAAGTGCACATTTAATTTTACTAGAATCTGCCAAGTGACTTTCCAGAATGGCTGTGTCATTTCACATTACCACCAGCAATGTATAAGTGGATCCAGTTTCTCTGCATACTCACCACCGCTTTATATTTCCACTATCGTCAATTTCAGTCATTCTGATAGGTATCTAGTAATAGCTCATTGTGGTTTTAGTGTGCCATGTCCCCAATGGCTTAATGATACTGACTATCTTTTTCACATGCTTTTGTCATGTGTATATCTCACTGTAAAATGTCTCTTTATGTCCTTTGTTCATTTCATAATGGGATGTTTATCTTTAACAATTTTGAGAGTTCTTTCAAGACTTTTAGATGTTAGGCCCTTTATCAGATATATGCTTTGCAAATACCTCCTTCCACTCTGTAGATTATTTTCTCATGCTCTTAACAAGTTCTTTCGTATGCAGACCAAAAGGTTTTAATTTTGATAAAGAAGAATTTATCCATTTTTAATAATCTGGGTCATGCTTTTGGTGACATGCCTAAAAATTCCTCATATTAGCCCTGTGTCCCAACAATTTTCTCTTACATGTTTTTCTAAAAGCTTTATAATTTTACATTTTATACTCAAATCTATGATCCATTTTGAATTCTCTTTTGTGTAGATATGAGGTTTAAGTCATGGCTCTGTGTTCTTTGTTTTGTTTTGTTTTGATTTTGGGGGGAGTGGAGGTTGCCTGTGGGATGTCCATTATTTTTAAAAGCCCCATTTGTTTTAAAAAGATCTTTCCTCCATTGAATTGCTTTTGCACCTCTGTCTAAAATCAATTGGGCATATTCACGTGAGTCTATTTCTGGGTTCTTTATTCTATTCTATCGATCTATGTGTCTATCCCTCTGTCAATACCATAGTCTTGATTACTGTAACGATGAAGGAAGTCTTATAATGGGATAGAATGATTACTCCCACTTCATTCACAATTATTTTAGCTATTCCAGTTTCTGGATGTATTTATATAAAAACTTTAGAATAAACCTGTCTATGTCTATTAAAAAATCTTGATAGAAATTCCATTAAACCTATAGATCCATTTGGGGAGAACTGGATCGACAACTGGATCAACAATGTTGAGTCCTCCAATCCATGAACAGTTATGTCTTCTCTATCTTCTCTATTTATTTAGATCTTCTTTCATTAACACTTTGTAATTTTGAGCAGATAGATGTTTACTTAGATTAATACTTAAGCATTTCATTCTTGAAGTTAGTGACTATAAATGGCTAGGTTACAGAAATACAACTGATGGTTGGAGATGTGTTTATCTTATATTGTTTCCTTGTTGAACTCACCTACTAATTCTAGGAGGTTTTTTTTTTGGTGACTTCTTGGTATTTTCTACATAATCATGTTATCTGCAAATCAGGGCGGTTTCCAATCTGTATGCCTTTTACTTTTTCTGGTCCTACTCTCGCAGCTAGAACTTCCAGGACTATGTTGAATAAAAGTGGTAAAAGTGAACACCCTTGTCTTATCCCCAGCCTGAGGGGGAAGCATTCAGTCTTTCACCCTAAGTATGATGCTAGGCATAAACATGGCTTTTGCCCTTGGCCAAGTATCAAAGAGCAACCTCTCTGCATATAAAATTTAATGAACATAGATCTCAGAGTAAGGAAAAACTACTATTTTTGCCTACTTAGTGTCCACCCACCTCCCTCAGATAGCAATGCTTTTTCTCTCTGTAAAAGCCAACAGTGGACAAGTGTGTCAGGTCTGGCCTCTGGACCCAGTAAATCCTTTAATAAAATTCAAACATGGGACATCTTTAGAATTATTTTATAAAAGCTCTCTTTCCACTAAACTTACAGATCAGGAATTAATAAACAATGGCTTGTAATACAAATCCAGCCTGCTGCTATTTTTATAAATAAAGTTTTATTGAAACACCATTCATTTATATATTGTGGTTGATTCTGAACAACTATAGCAAAGTGAAGTAACTGCAATAGCCACTATAAGGCCCACAAAGCTGAAAATACTTCCTATCTGGCCTGTTGCAGAAAAATTTTATTTGACCCCACTTCTTAAAATAGCATGTAAGCCTGGAATAGTGAGGAAACATCTCACCACTACATGGAAAAAATATTTTGGAATGTGAAGCCAGTACAAAATAAGAAACCAACTCCAAATATTATGCAAGTTACCAGACTCAGATGGGCCGGCAACTATTATACACCAAATTCTTCTGTTATATAATCCAATAAACCCAGATTTTTCTCAAACAAGTTTGAACTGGGCCTCCTTCATTTGAACTAAAAGCATTCCAATTCGCTACATAGGTAAAATCCATAATGCTCAATGTAGGTCCACCACTCTAGTTCCTTCCTCTGGTATGTGTCCATTAATATAAATGTAAGATATTCAACATTTCTTTAGCTTATGACCAGGTGCTAAAAACTGTGATTTATATAACAATTAACCAAAATGTTGCAAAATCAACTGATTCAGGGTTCATTTAGGGTTTTCTTTTCCAACCAGCCATTCTAAAGTGTTGCTGAACAATGAAAGAATAAAAAAAGAATGAAAACCAAAATTCCTCCCACCTCCAAAGAGGGGGAAAAAAAAAAAAGCCTCTCAACACTGAATAATCTGTCACAGAACAAATGAGATAGAAGCATAAAAACAGAAGACAGGTGCCCCCATTAACATATCCTTGAAATAAGGGAACTGCTCTAAGACCAGCAAGAAAAAGCTCAGGCTAGAGAAAGTCAGAACTCCTAGGGGACAGGTTTAACTAATTCGGGAACTGGTGAAAAAACTGGAGCTGCTAATTGTCTACTGGGCATTTATCTCCAGTAATGTTCACTAGAGGCGCTCAGCCCAGGAGGCAAAATCACGCCTCGTGTTTATCATGCAGTCAATCATGTGTATGTATTGATCTCTCTCTTTAGGAAATTAAAAAGCACACAGAGGTATGGTTTCCAATGCAAGCTATATGTTTCTGGGAGGAAATAATTTTATATCACGTTTAGACACAGAATTATTCTGTGTTCTAATTTGTTTTTAACGTGTATGTTCTGGAGCAAGGAGGGGTTCCTTTCAACAATATGCTTTCCATCTGCAGAGGCCAGGTGTCAATCTACAGGAAAACTGAAGTGGTAAGAGACCAATTATACACAAACCGAGAACAAATGTCAAGGGCAGGGAGGGCTGGGGAATAAGAGTGGAATTTTTTTTTTTTTAATGGCCACCAAAAATAGCATGGCAGGACTGTTCATCCTGGGTAGTTCCTTTACTATGAGTTTGAAGAATCATTTAAGAGAGTCAGAGAAAGTATCATAAAATGAGCAAGAATCCTTAGAAGGCAATTTGACAGTTTATTACAGATGAAAACCAAGCACATCTAGAGACAGACATGGGTTTGAATTCCAGCTGTGCCACTACGGTGGACACTGCCAATACCCACAGCATCTTCTTCCTTGAAGTGTGCTGGGTACTGCAGGGCTTGTGGTTGTCTATATGCAGCCTGGATTTCTCATTCTCCTCTGCAGATAGATGTGACCAAATCATTGTGTTTGAATAAATGGAAATGAGATGTGCATTTCTGGGTCCTTCAAAATACTTGCCCTGGACATTTCTTTGATTTGGGGTTTGTTTTATGTGTCTGTGTTTGGGTATTGGTATTTGTTGTTTTTATTCTGGGGTCTCAGTTTATTGCCCAGGTTGGTCTTGAACCATGGGTTCAAGCAATTCTCCTGCTCAGCCTCCCAAGTAGCTGGAACTATAGGCATGGGCCATCATGTCCATTTACCCTGGATGCTTTCATTTGCATTTTCTGGCTGAAAAATGGCACTGACTAGAGCAAGCTGAGAGGCCATAGGTTGGCAGAATGATCCTGCAAGAGATAGACTACCCACCTTTGGACTCAGAAGCAAATACACTTCTATCTTACCTAAACTACTACACTGTAGAGTCTCTATCATATAGCAAGCTAGCCTGTACCTTAATAACACAGCCACTTGGGGCAAGTTATTTAACTCTCTAAACCTCAGCTTCTTCATCTATAAAATGGAATCATAACACTTCTTTCTTAAAAGATGTAAGAGAAGCCAGGTGCGGTGGCGCACGCCTGTAATCCCAGTGACTCAGGAGGCTGAGGCAGGAGGATCACGAGTTCAAAGACAGCCTCAGCAACTTAGTGAGGCCCTAAGCAACTCAGTGAGACCCTGTCTCTAAATAAAACACAAAATAGGGCTGGGGATGTGGCTTAGTGGCCAAGTGTCCCTGAGTTCAATTCCCGGTTCCAAAAAAAAAAAAAAGACATAAGAGAAATAAATGCATTAAGAGATAAAATATACCCAATACCGTGCCTAAAACATTTAAAAAGAAAAAGGTGCTCTAAAGATGCTAGCAAAGATGAGGGCTTTCAGAGAACCTGCTTTCAAAAGCTTCTGACATCAAGCAGTGATTGTGCCCACAAAGTCCCAATGTCAGAAATGTGTATCTGCTTTTGAGAGCATTTTTATGGGGAAAAACATACTTAGAGAAAACCAGGCCTATCTTATATTTTAGCCCAGGAAAAGAATTAAGATTAAACAATGTTTCATTATGGTTTAGACAACTATGTCTAGATATTTAAATAGTTCTTTAAATCTTGTTCTATATTATTAAATGTCATGCAAACACTACTTATTGATTTATGCTTAGTTGATCAAATTGAGACCAAGGTTTATAAAGAACATAGCTGCGTAGGAAGGCGATTGCATCTATATTACCCGAGCCCCTCACCAGGACAGGCTGAGAGACACAAGCAAATGAACCAAGATGGTCTGCACTGGCCACCCAGCATGGCACACACAGTTCTATAGTCAGGAGAGTCCACGGCCTGCTTTCTTCTTGCATATGTTTTCTCCCTCCAATAGTGCGTCTGCTAGTGTTAATCACTGGCCCCTCTGGCCCAGTGGAGTCTTTCTGTCTTTTATTGGTGAGACACGGCCGGACTATACTCAGTAGGGTTTTTGTAACCTTGAAATTTGCTGAACACTGGAGTTAAGAACCTTAGCACCAAGAGAGGAGGACTGTTCTGGGACTTGCCCTGGGGCTCTCATGTGGGTTTTATGTGTCACAAGATGTATAACAACCACAAGATAAAATCACCCAGCTGAGGCCAGCATCTCTGAAATGGGAACATAGACCACATTACCAGGCTTAACTCCTTCCACCTACCCAGATAACATCCCACTGCTTATGATAGGATATGAGTTACTATGGCAAAGGGCAAAGACTTAACCAGAAGGCAATGATGAAAGATGCTGTATGATCTATTTACACTTTTATGATCATTAATCCCATTAAAATGGGTTTGAGATAATGCTTTGCGCCCTACTTCATTAAGGCATTAAACATTTAGTAAGCCAGACGGGACTGTGCCTCCTTTAAGAGACCTAGGTTCATAATACCTACCTCTGCAAAGGGGGAGCTCTGGGGTAGCAACACACAGGGCTTCTACCTTGGGACCCAGAGGCCAAAATTCAGGAACTACATATACACAGAAGCAATAGCAAAATCCACAAACAGTACCCTAGGATAAAAAACTACCTCTGCTACCTTGGATTCAAACACTCAGAGCTTTAGAGCAACAGCAAAAATCACTGAACTAGGGAAGCAACAAACAACTCAGGATCTTTATTCTGGCTCTGCTTCCCTGAATTGTTACTTACAGGTTCCCGGCCATCCATGGCTTCCATCCAGAGCCTCCGGTCCTCTTCCGACAAAGCCTGCATGGTGATAACCCCTGGCCTGTGGAGAAAGGAGGGACACGGATATGAACCCAGTGCCACATGCAGAGATTGGCAAAGGAGAACCTTAAAAAAATACCCACTCGCCGGAGTTAGAGGCTACTGAGGCCACCAAAACAAAGAGGCACAGCACTCAGATCTTCTCAGAAACCTTCCAGTCATGAAGCAAAGCCACCTCCTCACATCCCTCTCAATAAGCCCTCCTCCCTCAGAAAAGCAGAAGAAACAAGAGAGATCGGTAAGGGACACGGGAGAAACGTGACTCCTTCAGACCTCCTCCTTCCTCGGAAGCCCACTCATTCCTCTTCTCCAGAATGTCCAATGCAGTACTTTACTCAAAGGACAAATGCAATGAGTACTTATTGAAGTGAATGGAGTTAGTGGACTCGGGGGGGAAAAAGGGAGGAACGTCCAAGCTTGGAGGTCTCTTGATCTAGTATCTAGTCCATTGCTTCTAAGTTGCTTTTGACATGGAGAAGTTTAATGATGTTAATCAGCTTTGTAATTATGAGTTATTAAGTGTTATATTATAGATTTTAATGAATACTTACCATGTCTGGGGTTAAGTGCTTTATGGACATTAGCTCTTTCCACTCTCTCATTGAAATCTGCGTGCTCTTTACAATTGAGCACAAACCTCCAGAAAGCACACACACAACATCAAATGGCATTTGTTGTGTTCCCGTTACAAATGGTACTCCACAAGAAAGGACTGTGCCATGAAGATGACCTTAGAAGGAGCTCAACTGCTGAGTGCAGTAGGAGCACTTTACTTAGGGTCACAGATGGATCCAACCACTTCCCCTGCAAATGCTTGTGTATGTTTTCTATAGGAGCAATTTAAACTATCCATCAGATTCTCAAAGAGGAACCAGGCGCAGTGGCACACGTCTGTAATCCCAGCCACTTGGGAGGCTAAAACAGGAGGATCACAAACTTGAGGCCAGCCTCAGCAACTTAGCAAGCCTCAGTCTCAAAATTAAAAATAAAAAAAGGGGTATGGATGCAGCGCAGTGGTAAAGCACCCCTGGGTTCAATACCCAGTAAAAAAAGAAAATTCTCAAAGAGGACTGCAACCATTAAAAAAATTAAGACTTGCTGATTTTAACCCTCATCTTAAAAGTCTGAGAAAGCCTGAAAGGCAGGCAGAGATCTACTGAACCAGGATTAAGTCTGATTGCCATCTGAGTCCACAAATTCTGCTGAGAGCCCCAAGCGATTCAGTACTAAAAACCCATAAAGCTGGGCCACCAAACACCCAAGCCTGTTCATTCCAACCTTCCTAGAACCTCTGCTCTCGGTTGATGAATAGGGCAGACCTGTTTTTGTTGAGCATATTTTAAACATCATGTCTGTATCTTTTCATTGATCATCCCTCCACTTCCCCTGAGAAAAAAACTTTTTCAAAGATGTGAGCATGTTAAGTTCAGAGGTTTTGGGCTGTGGAAGTATGAGGACGGGGGTGAGTGTATGTACCCAGGTGCACGAGCATGTGGGGAGGTGGCCGAGGTGCTGCGGGAGTGTGCGTGGGTGAGAGAGGGTGGGTGAATGGGTGGACGGCTGGGTGTGTTGAGGATGGAAGGGGACAGTGATTCCTCTGAAGGTCACACCAAGCACTGGCACCGTCTAACACAAAGATGACTCCAAAGATGGAACAATTCTCTCACCGCAAGCACCTGCCAGGATTCTTCCTTATCTTCTTGGAAATTCTCATTCTCAGGTCCAAATGCCCAAGTTCCACTACCAGCCAATTGAGTGTGCCAGATTCCCGGGGTGTGTGCAGACTGAGCTGGCAGCGATGGCTCCACAGAACTGACCCTGTGTCATGGGGACACAGAGAATGGCTCCTCCCCTCTCACCTTACAAAAAATCGAGCACAAACACTTGGAAACTGATGGCTTTGAAGCTAATGCTTCTGAGCTGGGCAATCCATTAAAATGGAGATTCCTGACCCAACCCCACCCTACTGAATGTGGACTTCTGGGCTGGGCCTGGGAACCTGGATTTCAGCCAACTCCCCAGGTGATCCTGAGGCCTGGTTAAGTTTGAGGTCCACGCTTGGGCTGCCCACTCCACCCCGACTCATTTCCTTCCTGGTCACCCCACACTGGACAGCAAAGACACCCTCCTCTCTATGCTGAGGTCAAGGAGTCAACACATCTCCAGTTCATTTCCTGTTAGGAAACAGTTTGAGCACAAGGGTTGCCGAAATACGAAGATCTCAGGGGCCTCACAGATGTCACATCAACTTCATGGCACACAGTGAGAAATTTCCACCAGAGCCACAAAGAGGAAGTTCAAACAAACTCTGAGGCTGTGAAGGGTGGGCCCTTGGCCTAGGTAACCAGGAAAGTCAACAGGATTTGTTTTCATCTCAAAAAGATATATCAAAATACAAGTTCTTTTCCACATGTGATCTTGTTCCCTTCTGGAAGGTGGAAGGAGAGTATGGCATGGAATGGATGGTAGATGGTGAATAAAGTGGATTTAACACACTCAGTTTTAATCCCATCACCCCAAGTTCAGATCATTGTCTCTCAGTCTCTGGGATATACATATGGAAATAGTACCATCCTTTGTAGGCACCTAGAGAACACTCACTTGTTTCTTTTCCTTCATTACAACTGAAATCCCTATTACACAAATCTCTTACTTACATGTGAACTTCCTAGAACTAAGGTTAAAAAATCAACACTCTTTATTTGGGAATCAAGCAATGATTTCTTTCCACATTTATATTTCCTATGCCCCTATGAACGACCACCCCTCAAAACAAAACAAAACCCTCAATGGCCCTGCACTTCCATGTCAGTCCCTTCAAAACAGCACATTTTCAGACCTTTTCTTACAGACTTCCAATTTAGTACAAGTTTAAATTCATATGGGCCAGGTATGGTGGTACATGCCTGTAACCCCAGTAACTCAGGAGGCTGAGGCAGGAGGAACATAGTTGAAGGTCAGCCTCAACAACTTGGTGAGACTATCAGCAACTCAGCAAGACCCTGACTCAAAACTTAATAAAATAAAGAAGATTGGGGATGGGTTTCACTGGTAAAGCAACCCTGGGTTATATCCCCAGTACCCAACAAATAAATAAAATGCTTGTGAGTTCTCAAAGCAAAACTGAGGTGGTGGGAGATAGGAGAGGGGAAGGATATACAATGAGAAAGGGAAATAAAATCAATGAAAGAGAAATGATCAGAGCTCCTTCTAGCTCTATGAACAAATGTGATCCTACAGACAATACAAAAAAAAAAAAGTAACAGTCCAGTACTACGAGCCAGCTGCTATGTGAGCACTCCACATAAATTCATTCATTCAGACTTCAAAGCTATGTCATGCAGTAAATATATTTTCATTACTCCCATTTATCAGATGAGAAAGCCAAAGCCCAGAAAGATTCAGTACCTTGTCCATAAGTTAGCGAGTTACAGAGCACAAGCAATCTCACTCTTAAGCCTTGTGCATGATGCTATGGCAAATGCGAAGGTATCAGAGTCCCAGAGCACTTAGGTTAACCACCCAAGCCCTGTGGGATCAAAATAAAAAAGCAATCCTGCACACACCTCAGTGAGCTCCTGCGTGGGAACCAATGGGATTCAATGATAAAGGGCTGTGTAAACCTACAGTGCTTCTTCAATATGAGGCTCAGAGTATCACCAAAGGCCAACACTCAATTCCAAGACAAGAATCCAAGAGCCCCAGTGTGGCTGGGGCTTACTTTCTGTAGCAGCAGTTCTCCACATTTTTTTCTACCTTAAAACATTCAAGAAATGAAAAGGCAATAAGTTGCTTTTGAAGACCATGAAAAGAAATAATCATAAAGAAAAAAAACTGGTAAGTTGAACTTTACCAAAATGAAGAACTTGTATTCATCAAAAACTATTAGAATGAAAAGACAAACCAGAGAGAGAAAAATATTTGTAACATACACATACCTCCAATAAAACTCTTATCCCAAACAAATACCTATAAATAAATGGGGGGCAGGGTGTAAATGAACAACCCCATCCAATCAAAGACTTAAGAGGCACTTTGTAAAGGAGAACATCCAAACTGCAAACAAGAAAAAGAAAAAAGGCCCGAAATGCTTACTCATTAGAGGAATGTAATTAAAACCACAACAAGCTATAACAAACCCCCTCCTGAACTGACAGCACTCACAAGGCCACGGATACGAAATAGTAGCAAGGATGCAGAACAACTAAGACTCTCATATACACTGCTCATACAGAAAAAAAATTGATAAAACCACTTGGGTAATAGCTACTAGAATGAAACATAGACCTGCCATGTGACATAGCAATTCTACCTCTACATATATCACAAGAGAAACGAGTGCACACATCCATTCAAGAACACTTGCTTGGGGCTGGGGAAACAGCTGAGTTGGTAGAGTGCTTGCCTTGCAAGCATAAGGCCCTGGGTTCAATTCCCAGCACTGCAAAAAATAAAAAAAGAATGCATGCTTGCAGTTTCATTCAGAGGAGCCCCCAAACTGTATCAATGACAAAAATACCAGTCAATAAGAAAACAGATAAATGGTTGTGAACTAAAGCAATGGAACACTAAAGAACAACAAAGGACCCACTACTGCTATATGTGACATGAATGAATCTCAGACACGATGAGGGAAAGTACATACAAAGACAAAAAACTGTATGATTCTAGTTATGCGATGTTCAAACTCTTGCAAAATATCTTCATGTAACAGTAGTCAAATGAGTGATTCTGGGGCTGGGGCTGTAGCTCAGTGGCAGAGTGCCTAGTAGGGTGAGGCACTGGGTTTGATCCTAAGCACCACATAAAAAAATAAATAAAGGCATTCTCTCCATCTACAACTACAAAAAAAAAAAAAAAAAAAGAGGAGTGGTTCTGTTCTGGGGAAGGGGTATGGGAAATGTCCAGGAAAGGGCACACAGGAAGCTTTAGGGGGTGATGGAAATGTTCTAGATCTTGATCTGAAGATTACATCAATGTGTGCATGTGGATGTGTGCACACAGTCATTAAAATATAGACATAAGATAGGTTCACTTTACTGTGACTACACTTCAATTTAATAATTCCTTTGAACAACTGAGAAATAGGACTTATCACCAATAACTTAGCCTTACTAGTAATCCTGACTCACTGGCTTCCTAGTTGAGTGGCCCTGGTAGACAAGCAACAGCTCTGCTCTCTGCTACTCAGACGACCTGCATTTTTAAGAAAAGCAGCATAGAGAAGTTCAACTACTGTCTGCCAGGGTTACCAGGGTTACACCTCAGGGCATGCTGTGAAAGTTAAATGAGAAGTGTATCAGGCATTTCAAAGTGTCAGGCCCAAAGAAAATTCTCCAAAAATTAGTGGTTTTCATAGGGGAAAATGGAGGAGGATAGCAAGTATGGAGTAGCATCAAAACTAAAGCTAGAGAAGGGCAAATGTGTATTATCCATGAAGGGAATAAAATGTCCCACAGGTGCAGCTGATACACAAGACTCCACCATTAGCACACTCACACACAGTACCAAAAATCACGCCTCGACCACAAAGCACCCAGCGGAGGGCTGAAGGAACACACCAGCTGACATCATGACCATTTCCTCTTTCCTCCTGAGTAAAGCATCAAAGTAGCCCTTTAAAAACTAATATCTAGTAGCTGATGAAGACAGAGAAGGGATCTCTAGCAAATTCTAGAAAATCTGCCAAGAAGCTCCCTCCCTTTTTCCACTCTGAATCCACCCTTGTTTAGTGCCGTAGCTGGATCAGCACGAGAAGCAGGAACCAAGATCTGCAGTTTTCTCTAGGCTGCCACGTTCACGCTCCAAGAAAAGGCAGAAAATGGTTTTCCACCTATCACAGAGCACCTTGCTGCCCACCAGAATATTTCCGCCAAGGCTGCCCCCCAGAAAGAGTTCATGGAAAGCAATACATCATTTAGCAACTTGTCCAGATCCTGGGACCACTGATGTCAGCTGGTGGCCTTCTCCAGAGCTGATTCCAGGGTTCCTCGACAGCGTTCCTGCTCTAATCTTATTCCTGAATCTGAGTCAACAATGGTGATCTCAGTGGTTTGGCAATTTACCCACTTCCTATTGGACAAGGAAATGCTAGAACTAACTCCACCCCACTGAAACAAACATGCTCAGAATCTAACAGTACTTTCTAAATCAATCTCCAAGATCTAGGGTTTTCTCATTCATAAGACTAAATCTTCAGTTGACCAGAGGTTGTTCCCTAATTTCCATCCACACTACTATACACTTTCAAGGTCAAGTTCAGAGGATAAGGACGATGGCATACATAGAAATACACATCTCACAGCCTGTGTGTGCACCCTGAACACTATGCTCATGGAGGAAGACAGGGAAATGAGGGCTTGGGGAAAGGGCTTGCCATCTCCTGTGAAAAGGGCCTTACAAGTGCCAGGGAGGGGACATGGTCCTGTGTTTCCAACACACTAACTTCCAAAGCAGGAAACTGATGCCTAGCAGTTCCTGGACAATGACAGGGTTCAAGGTTCAGTAGATCTTCATTTATACAGAGATGACCAAAGCTGTGCAGAATAATCCTGGAGAATGACAACCTTTACCTTCTGTTTATGAGATTACAGACTCAAATGTCTATAAAGAGCAGACAAGTACGCAAAATGAGGGAAAATGCGTAAGAAATTCTTTACCACCCCAAGGAAAATAGGCTCAGTCTCATTTTCCTTAAAACCTGTAGGCTGCTTTTGGACAGAGACACAGGAACAATGTCTCCACGGGGAAAACAGGAGTACAAGTGCAGGGCCCAGAGGGAACTGTCACCCATCACCAGACGCCAGGCAAACCGGGTAGGGTACAGGTCAGAGAGACAGAGAAGTGAGAGAAAAACCAGATGTTGCAGCTAGTACCCCCCCACACTACAGCTAAGATTTATCTACTAGTTCTTATGTACCAAGCATCATGCTGGGGACTTCATTTAAATAATCACTTACTTATCACAATAATTACATGAAGTACTATCATTGTGCCTTTTTTTAAAAGTGAAAAAAAAATGGCTCTCAGAGAAATTACTTGCACAATGTCAAACTGCTATTAAGCACCAATGCCTGAACTTGAACCCAGGTGTGTCTGACTCTGAAGCAAAATCCATACCTTAACCACAATGCTACACTGCTGCCACATGCATGCTGCATATGTGCCCTGGGAGCCAGGAGGACCAGCTCTTCAAGGGGAGGAACCCCCTCCCACAAACTCTGTTAGAAACAGTTTCCAACTCACTACTTAGAAATAATTTGATCCTGATGAATGAATAAATCATAACCTAGTAAAGTCAACAGTACTGACTTTGGGAAGAAAGTTCCCACAGTAATTGGGATCATTTCAATAATAACAGTGTAAAGAGTAAACACTGCCAATCACATCAGACAAGTTCTTATATTTTACTCTTGTATTTTTAAGAGACTGAAGTCACAAAACACCAGGACGCGTAGGCAAAGAAATCTTTGCTGTAACTAACTGCAAGGCCCTTAAATGTAACAGATGCTGACTGAAGGCCTACTATGTGCCAGCTATGATATAGGGACCAGGGACACAGAATTAAACAAAGTTTAACACACAGCACCAGCACACCACGCTATTAATTGATGGAATGAAGTTAGACTCACAGAGAAGCAAATGTCCCTTTACTATTTATTAAGAACAAACTAAGAAAACGGATCTTCTTGTTTATCTCCTGTCCCCCATTTTTATTATTCTATTTCACAATGAGCAGAAATGTACATAAGTGGAATTTACTGGTGGAACACTTCCCTCTTTGAATTTATGTAATAGCAAAATTTTAGTGTAGATTTTTAAAAACAAACTCAGTCTACATTTAAAAACTGGTAAATAAATGGGCATACTCAATCAATTAAAACTCCAAATTTCACTACGCAGATTAAAAAGGAGAAATATGGCTGGGCATGGTGGCGCACACCTATAATCCCAACAGCTCAGGAGGCTGAGGCAAGAGGACTGAGTTCAAAGCCAGCCTCAGCAATTTAGCAAGGCCCTAAGCCACTCAGCAAGACCCTATCTCTAAATAAAATTCAAAAAAAGGACTGGGGATGTGGCTCACTGATTAAGCACCCCTGGGTTCGATCCCCAGTACCAAAAAAAAAAAAAAAAAAGGAGAGAAAGAAATGGAGAGAGAGAGAAATACAGTTGCCTCAATCACCTTCCCATCAAATCCATTAACCACCACATCCCATTCTTACTTACACCAGAATTGAAGAGCAAACACTCTCTCATTTAATTAGAAACAAAAACAATGACAAGTTCTAACTTAAATACGTGAATCCTAAAGATTTCGAAAGCTAGCTTACTTTACAAAAGAGCCAAGAGGCAATTCAGAAAGTATGATATCTCCCCCACTCAAATCATGGAAGTCCGAGCACTATAACACCCTCTGAGGAAGGAAAAGCCATTTCCTGCCTGAAATGTCAATGGCATTGAGACCAGCACTCCAATCCAACAGCAGGAAGGCAAAATCAAATATTATTTCAAACAAGGGGTGAGAAGGGGAGGGAGGGGAAGTTTGAAACCAGGAAAAATGGATTTGTCTGTTGCACAAGATAAAGGTGCACTGTACCAAGAGAGAGAAGTCAGACCGCCCAGCTCTCAGCACACACGGGACAGGGAATCACACATGTGTTGTCTTCACTGTCCTCAGATAAGCTATCCCTGAAGCAAAGCACCTGGTACTTTAGTTCAGAATGCCAGCTAAAAGGCACTGTTTAAACAGAAGCCTAACCAGGCAGGCTGGTTTTTTGCAGGAAAGTGGGTATGAATGATCCATGAGGATGGGAGGGAGGAAGGAATTTCTAGACAAAAAATGCATCATTTAGAACACCTTTCCTTAAGGAGTAACAGTCACATGATGATCACTTCTTCAGAAAACACACACACAGACTCCACTGAGTCCGAATTGTCAATGTATAAAGGACAGCTGATTTTCAACCAGACTCTCCTTGCCAATACATATACAAAACTGCCATCTAGAGGCTGAACACAGGCATACGACTGTTACGTAAGATGATTCTTTCTGGAAAACATAGAATCTCACAGTAACACAATTTCAAAAAGACACAAACCAGTGTGTGCACATGTATCACACACCAACCTAGAAGTCAGAACAACTTTAATTTAAAATGATTATGGCTTCCTTTTGAGATGATAAATTGGAGGGGGCATGAAACTTCATCTTTTTATATGAAATGTATATAAATAAAAAGTAACTGCATATATAATTTGAAAATAGAATCTTCCTCTAGTAATCTCTTTCCATGTATACCCTTAAGGCACCTGTATTTACTATCAGTCAAGATACTATAGGACAAAAAGCAGGCTTACTTTGGATTAGGCAGAGGGGAGTGAAGGGAGGGGAGGGGTATGGGGGTAGGAAGGGTAATAGAATGAATGGGACATTATTACCCTATGTGCATATATGATTACATGACCAGTGTGATTCTACATCATGTACAACCAGAAGAATGGGAAGTTATACTCTATTTATGTATGAGGTGTCAAAATGCATTCTGTCATATATAACTCATTAGAACAGATTAAAAAAAAAAATAGCAGACTCATTGAAACACATCCCAAAGCTAAGATTCACCAAAAGAACAATATAGTGCCAGGCACAGTGGTGCACACCTGTAATCCCAGCAGCTCAGGAGGCTGAGGCAGGAGGATCGTGAGTTCAAAGCCAGCCTTGGCAAAAATGAGGTGCTAAGCAACTCAGTGAGACCCTGTCTTTAAATAAAATATGAAATAGGGTTGGGGATGTGGCTCAGTGGTCGAGTATCCCAGAGTTCAATCCCTAGTACCATAAATAAATCAAAAAAAAGAAAGGCACAACCTTTTCAGACACGGGACTTCTACAGAACAGTCCTGCAAGACGAGTACAATTAACTCAGTCTTACAGTTGCAGTCCAACCACTCACCAGGAGTCATACAGCCAGTAAGTGATAGATGCTCAATTCAAACTTGGGGCTGCTTGGATCTTTCAACTGCAATTTGCAGCCTGAGATAAAACTTACTTGAAATGAGGGTAGTGACTGGAGAGATCCAGTCAATTTTTCAGTTTTTCTATAAAACTCTCATCTCCACTGTTCCACTTTAATCAATCTTCCATTTTCCTGTTTTCCCTCCTACATATACACCAATGAAAATTATGCATGTATTTGTTGAAGTTTTAGTTTGATGAGCAATTAATTTGATTAAGTTCTTGTAGTTGTTTCACCAAAGTTTTAAAGGAAAAAACAAAATAGTATATCTCAAAATTGCATCACCATAAGACAGAACTGAACAACCACAGGCACACAGTACTATATTAAAAGCTTCTCCTGAGACAACATTTAGAATTGAGCACAGGTATATGGTAACACCCAACCAGTACAAACAAAAGGCCACTGCCATGCAAATACAGGGGACGTGATGGACAGAGAGAGACAGAGTTGGCAATGAACATGCTAGATTGGGACTGGCTCAGAGGAATACTGACTCCCCCTTCCTACACATGAAAAGTTTGCAAAAGAAGAAGGATTTCAAATTGGTATGAAAGAAAACCAGTGAAGCTTTTAAGACAGACAGACCAAGAGAGTCACTGGTGTTCAGAAAATGTAATATCCTGTGGGTAGAGTCTCTGGCATGCAGTTATGCTTACTAAATGAGACAGGGATGGTGGGAATGGATTCAGGATACCCAATCATGTTATTATTCTCTGCAAGAGTGCAACAGTTGGGGCCCCTGGTTGTTGCATTTTCCCACAGCATTCCAGCCCTCCAGGTTTGCTGGAACACTCCACCTGCTGGTATTTATGCCTGAGTTGTTTGAATACCTACCTACAAGTGTAGGCATGTATGAATGTGCATTCTATACTCAAAGGTAAGCTCCATGAAGACAATTATTCTTGTCTTGGCCTCTATTCCATCCCCTAACCCCTGGCCACCTCCACCAAGCCATCCTTCCTGTCCACCTCTAGAGCATGTCAATGCTAGGGAAGAAGCATTTAAAGCACATAAGATTTTCAAATGGATGGACTTCTGTTGGAGCCAGCTCATCCTGGAAAAAAATGAAGCATTCTAATTGTTTCTTTCCCCAAGTATAAACACTGCCCCCCAAGAGACTATATTGATTCAGTGAATCAAAAGAAGCCTTTTGTTTCTATAATTTTCCATATGGTTTAGCAGCCCCTCCTGGAAAACATTTGGGAGAAAATATCCATGTGTTACTTACATCTGTGAGAAATTTCTTTAAAATAAACAAATCCAGGGATGCTGGCAAATGATTACCACCATGATCCTTTAGCTTAAACAAATATTTTCCCTATATTTGCTCATTAATTTCCATGAGATACTGCATGGTGGAGTTAATTATTCAAAGTACCTGAACATGAACATTGGCAACTATTACCAATTCACGTACCACCAGTAAAGGCTGCTTCTACATGTCCCATTCTTCATGTAGGGACTGTACACTAAACTTATTCAAGAAGAGTTGACCTACTTAAAGGAAAAAATGATAAAGCTAGTCAGTTAACCAACATAAAACGTAAACCTTCAAAGGCTGGGTCTTTTTACACCTTATTCAGGTATAAAAGGGTGATTTTTTTTTTGAAGTTTAAACTACTTTTAAAAAGAGAGAGTATCTAGAATAAGGAAGGTAATTTATGTAAATGGGCAATTTTATGAAGTGAAACTGTTGAAGGAGAGGGTGCTGAGCCACTCATTGAAAAGGCTGTCATGGGCGTGGGTGCTGCTTCAGAGAGAGACGTCCTCCCTAGTCAATATGCATAAGTTTTTTGGTGCTGCTGTAACAAAGTGCCACAGACTGGGTGGCTTACACACCAGAAATGTACTATCTCCTCAGCCCAGAGACTGAAAGCTCAAGATCAAGGTACTGGCAAGACTGGTTGATTTTGAGGTCTGTAAAGGAGAATCTGCTTCATGCCTTTCTCTGGGCTACTGGCAACCGGGCATTTCCTGGTTTGAAGACCACCATCCTGATCTCTGCCTTCATGTTCACAGGGCATTTTCTTATGTGCTGTCTATCTCTATGTCTACATTTCCCCTTTTGACAGGGACACCAGTCATGGCGAGGTAGGGCCCACCCTAATTATCTCATTTTAACTTGATTACCTCTATGAAGAGGCTATCTCCAAATAAGGTCACATTTTCAGAAACAGGATTAGGACTTCAACATATGAATTTAGTAGTGACATGATTTAATCCATGACAGATACCTTCTAAGAAAATAAGAAGCGATTCTCCTTTGGAGCATGTTTTAACACCCTATAACCACTGCAAGTCACAGACATCTACTGAAAGCCATACCATACTTTAAATGCTGGAGTCCTGAAACTGAATTTCAAAAGAAATATGAAGGGAAATTCAAAGAACCATCATGTTCATTTGATGGATACAATACCTGGATTTAAACAAGTTTTTGCTTTAGGATTAAATAAATAAATAAATTTTCTACTAACTTTAACTTTTCAGTGGTGGGAATAATAAAATCCTTTGGAAGGAAAGACATGAAAAGCTAATATTTGCATGTGAAACATTAGCTCAGAATAGTCCAGGAGACTTGAGTAGTTCAGGTCTGAACCTTTCCTGGAATTAGTTCTGAAAGGGCAACAGCTACAGAGCAAAGGGACTGAATGAGATGTGGCCTCGGAAGATACGTGAAAGTCAATATGGAACGGAACAGGATCCCGGGAAAACAGGATAGGTCTAGTTTTGAGAAACTACTCTAAAAGAAACTGGAAGAATTAAAAGTAGATTTCTGAGAATGTATTCGGTAATTTTTTTTTCTTTTATTTTTTGGTATCAGGGATTGAATCCAGGGGCACTTCACCAGTTAAGCCACATTCCCACATCCCCAGTCCTTTTGTATTTTTTATTTTGAGACAGGGCCTCACTAAAGTATTGAGGCTGGCTTTGGAATTGCCATCCTCCCGCCTCAGCCTATTGAGTTGCTGGGATTACAAGTGCCACCACACTCAGATGTATTCTGTACTTTAAAGAATCCTTGACACACAAAGTTCAAGAACCATAGATCTAAATCCAAAGCCCTGGATTAGCACTTCATTTGATTTTCAGCCTATTCATGGGTCAAAGAGTCACAACAGTTCATGTAGGACTTATGCATCAGTGATTAACCCCTTCTCACCCTGATTTGAAGATTAACACTGATAGCAATGCATTGGGATTTAACGAAAACAATCAACTGATAAAAGAGCACTAATGCTTTGATTTCTCTGACTCACACTAGTCTCCCTGCTAGCGTGAGCAAGTGCTAAAGGTAGCGTGCTATAAAGTGCTACCTCAAAAATAAAAGGTAGAAGAGGTGTACAGAAACACACACACACACACACACACACACACAGCATTCATGGAACACCAACCAAGTGCCACATGCCTGGCACTGTGCTCTACCTGTATCACCTCTTTTAATTTAGTCATGTGCAGTCTTTCCGAAGGTCACAGAGTAGCAGGTGAAGACAGCAGTTTGCAGCTCCAGTTTTATTGCAATATTAGTTTACAATGCCAAGTGTAAATAATTAGAAGGGGAACAGCACTTTGTAGATTCCATAGTCGACAAATTGAAGACTCCGTGGTGTCTCTGAAATTCACCCACTAGTGGCACCAGCCTCACCACTGGGAATGTTCTAAAACATTCTAAGTTTTGAGGCAGCAACATGTCCTGGAATGAGCTTCTGTGAACCTCCCACCTCAGCCTAGGGCAGGTGATCTCACCCTCCTACATGGCAGATTCCTCAGCAGCAGCACAGGGATGGGGAAGGGGTAGCCACCTCGCTGGGTTATAATGAGGATTACATGAGATCACGTATGAAGGGGTCCAGCTTACAGAAAGCACTCAGATCCTACTGCTTCCTTGCCCTCTTCCCTTTAATATTCTTAAATTTTAAAAATGGACTGGAAATGACCCTCCGTATTTATTAGGTACTCTCTCCTCCACACAAGTATACTAAGCGCCTGTATATAAAGGCCTGAATTTTGTTTTTTTGTTTGTTTGGTTGGTTGGTTGGTTTTGCTATGGTTGCTCGTTTTAGTAAGGAAAATGTTTCCTGTGCTTTGATGAACTGTGCTGTGGAATACATGATGTACAGAGCACCAATCACTAGTAAGAACACTGAAAAGCTAGAAAATGTGGATTTCAGTGCGTCAGTCCCAGAAAGGTGGACCATGTAGGTCCTGGGCAGGGAGCAGAATCTGGGGTTCTAGCAGCATCCAATGAATGCAGCTGAAGTGGTTTCCACCACATAGGAAGGAATACTGATGTCATCAACTTCCAGTATTGACCCCTGGAATTTCACGTCCTAAAGGCTAGAGCTTCTGTGACAAAACAGCATAACATGTCAGCAATGAGTCTAAAGTTCAAAGTATTTAATCTTAAAAACTGTGACATCTCATACTCTGAAGTCATACATCACACTTTAACATGCGTATAAAGCACAACATTAACAGCCACTATGGAAATGGCTATGTGTCCCATATTTATAATGTAGTTAACACATCTGGGAGCATTTCAAACCTTTAAATATAACGGTCCCTTCTTCTGTGTCCATTTCCCGGGTGCTAACCTTGCATTTTGAGCCCCTGTCCATGGTAGGGCAGGTGGAGGTGAGGAACCTACAGGCCAGCTGAAGATGGCAGGCATCCAGAGGCAGTCCCCTCCTTGCTGAGGGAGAGGGCAGGAGTCATCAAGAGAACAGGACTCCAGGCACAGCCACCAGGCTGCTGCCACCTGACACAGGGAAATGCCTTTCCTTGTCACCTAATTCCCTTCGAGATATGTGAAGAAATACAGAAAGATCTGATTTACAGAAACTAGTCCAAAATAAGAGACAGAAAGGGAAAGGGGTGGGGGAATTCCATCAAAATAGAAGAAAGATGGGTGGACCAGATGAAGGGGACTGAGGGGAAAGGAGAAGGGATGGGAGAAGAGAAGAACAGAGGAACCAATTGGACTGACTTTCCTTTCGTATACAGACATGACTGTACCACAGTGAATCTCATTATCATGTACATCCACAAGACATTAACTATGAAAGATTTCTTAAAAAATAAAAGTAAATAGCAGAAAGATCAGTAGAGTAGGGGGAAGGAAACAGGAGAAGGGAGGAGGTGAGAGGGAAGCTGGGGAGGAAGGGGGAGAGGAAGAGGGAGAGGGGTGGGGAGGGGGAGGGGCAGAAGGAGAAAAAAGAAAAGAAAAAGAAAGGAGAAACAGAAGGAAAATACTGCCAACCTGTAACCTAACCCTTGGGACCTATTAAAGAAAACTGAAGGAAGGGTTTTCATGGAACTGCCCACTCACCTACTGCTTTGTAGGAGATTCAGCAGCCTGGTTCTGAACCTGCCCAAGTTGCCTCTACCTCACACCAAGGGACCCAGAGATGCTGGGGAGAAACTGACTTCCCAAGCCCTCTTTGTGGGTAGAGCACGACATTTCTGCTCCTGGCTTGTGACTGGGGCCTGAGAAGGTTTTGTAGGCATGATAGAAGAGGGAAGGTGCTTGATGTGTTGGCAAGGTGGAAACAAGACGGAGATGCCACCGGGAGGTTTAACTGCCCCCAAAGCAACTCTCCACGACTTCTCAGGAATCTTCTGAAGAAGACATGGAAAATAATGCAGCTTCAGAAGCACCTCTGAACTCATTTTCAAGCTATGAGAGAGCTGACAGTCAGGGTGTACCCTCTTCTAAACCGTCAAGCTCAAGATCAGCTCTAGGAAATAAACGTTTCACACGCATCAGGATGTCCACCCAAACCCACCTTCTGAACCTCCTCAAGGATAATAATAACATGGATTCCCTTAATTCCATGATCAGAATGGTGAAGAGATACATCTACAAATGCCAAAGCACCCAGATTGTGGATTTCCTTAAAACCAAGAACCAGTTTTGGTTTGAGGATGGCTTTTTGCAACTCCCCTTTGTTATCCCAATTGAATTGGGATAACAATTCTCTTTACCTTCCTCTCTCACAGCACTGCACGCAGTGAAGGGGCAGGACATTTTCTTTTCTTTACAAAATATATTTCTCTGTGTTTAAAAGAGAAAGGATATACCAAGTCTGATGCAGGACAACATAATCAGCAACAAAAAGTAACAACTTAAATTTGTTATTCTTTGCCACTTCACCCCACATTTTACATGCATTATCTCCCTGAATCCTTACAACAATCCTAGGAAATAGGTATTATTACCATCTTCCTTTTCCGGATGTGGAAATCAAGACTCTGTAAGATTAAGTAACTTGGTCAATGTTACTTAATGACCAACATGGCTACCAGGCAACAAGGTCAAAATTTGGACCCAAGTTATCTAGCTTAAGAGCCAAAGGCAAAACGATTAAATTACTTAAGAGATGTTATTAGTTTCCACGAACTTCTGACTTAGGCTAAAAAGGTATGCAGCCTTCCGCAGCCACGGTGCAGAGTAGACACCTGCCACAGAAGTCATTCGAGTGCAAGAGGCAGTCTCAGAACCTTCCAGATCCCAGGAGCGATGGTTACTGGTAAATCTCCCAGGGAGGGCACAAGTACTGACTTTACAGAATGGTGTAACTTTTTTTTTTAACTAAAGAAAAGAGATTAAATGATATTATATAAGAATCATGCTGAGAGTTAAGGATCTTGGTGCTAGCATGGCTGATCTTGATCAGGCAGCTCAAATAAGCTTACCACGTGAGTTTCATTGAAAGAATAAACCTGTTGCCAAGTAAAGTGTCTCAAAGAATTGGAATCTTGTCAAACCAGATTAACACCATGAAATGGTACAACTTAATGAGACACACTAGAAATCTTGAGGAATACAACACACAGCTCTCTCTCCAAAGACTGATTTTGCAAGTGATTGGTGTCTTTCCTGGATAAGCACAATGGTAGGTGAAATGCTGTTTTTAAAAAGCTTTTCATTAAATTTGAATAAAATTTCTTCCATCTCAGGTTCCTTTTGTTTGTTTGCTTTATCTGTTTTATTTTTGGTACTGGGAATTGTACCCAGGTGTGCTTTACTACTGAGTTACAGCCCCAGTCCTCTTTAATTTTAAGACAGGGTCTTGCTAAGTTGCTGGGACTAGCCTCGAACTTGTGATCCTCCTGCCTCAGCCTCCCAAGTTCCTAGGCTTGATTCCTTTTGAAACATTGTATTATTTAAGTGAAAAAAAAAAAAGAAAAGAAAGAAAAAACCTCATATAGAAATAATCATGCTGAACAATTTCCTTAAGCATCTACCCAATCTCCTTGAGATATAACGCACACCCAAAGCACAGAAGTGCTAAAATCAAAGTAAAACAAAACAAATTCTCAATTCATTGCTGAAACTAAAAGATGTAGAGGCAGCACTGATCCTCACAATCATCAATAGCCTAAGGTCAAATCCAAACTGAATACAGGTGGGAGATGAAGAAGGGAGGATAGGAGAAAACAGTAGAAAAGTTTTGACTGAAAGGAAAAGGAAAGAAATCCAAATTTATTTGGATTTATTCCTAGGAAAGTGACAGCTACTCACCTGTCTACTGCTTCTACGTCAAAACAAAATCTCTTCTCGATAGAGTCTGTTTTCCTCCGTGTACAGGATTTGAGGGTGACGGATTCATCTTCCCCCTAATGGGAACAGACAGACCATCGAGGTGAAGCAGGATGTGGGCTGCTCCTCTCCATGACAAATGTGGTACCTAAACAGATAACTCAACCCTCTCCAACCAGAGTCTGTGACCATGTAAGATCATAAAACCTTCTCAGGCCAAAGCCTCCTGCCACTAAATGTGGGAACCTGTTCTACTCAGAGTCAAACGTCTTTAATACTGGTGGACTCGGGATGGAATAGCATCGATCCATGGCAGATGAGCTCCTGGTGACACTGTCTTAAACATGTGTGATTAATGGATTGATAAGAATTGAATTAGATGGTCTTCCAACTGGGAGCTTCTGTGTCTTTGCATCAGTCACCACTTTTTCAAGAACACCTTTCTGGACCAGGTCAAAGATCCCCCAGAACATGTTCACATAGCACCATGTACCTTTCCGTCCCTCGGTGAGCTGATCACAGCTAAAGCTGTCCAATGATGCAGGTGATGACTGAAATAATGTCTCTCAAGAGAGAGACTGTAAATTCCCTGAGAGCACAGACTATTTATGCCTACTCTTGTGTCTTCTGAGCCAAACTGGGTCCTGGACAGAGTAGTGTTCAATAAATGTTTTAATAGTTTTACTGACCCATAGTATATGATTAAACTACATGTTTAATGTATAGAATTTATAAATTCTGACATCTGTATATACCCACAAAATGATCACTATATTTGAGATAATGAACCCTTCCATCAGCCCCAAAACTTTCCTCATGTCTTTTCATAATCAATCCCTCTTCCCATTTCATCCCTAAGCAACCACTGAAGCTGACTTCTGTCACTACAGGTTAATTTGCATTGTCTATGATTCTGTATAAATGAAACCACATAGCACGTGCCCCTTTTTTGGCTGGCTTCTTATACTCAGCCTAATTGCTTGGTGATTCGCCCACGGTGTGTACATGAAGAATTTGTTTCTCTTCATTGCTGAGTAGTAGAAGTGGAACACAACCATTTGATCTCAAACCACTAATTTATTTATTGCCTAGGAACACTGAAGTTACACCCTGATTTCTTCTTTTTGCTGAAACTTAGGAATTTATTAGGGTTTCTGTTTCTCCTGCCAATCTGTCTTTTTTTTTTTTTTTCCTAAAGCATGACAGAAATCAGCAAGCCTATCTAGTTTGTTGAAATAACAGAAAATGTGACATCTAAGGTAACTTAAGCTACCCACTAATATCAAGGTAGCACATGAAACACTGAAGACCTGGGAAGAGACAGCTGACATTCACAAGCCTTACATCTATTGTCTTTTATTGAATAGCAAAGATTAGTTTCTCAGATTGAGAACTGCTCTTTTTCTAGTTTGTAAGAGGTATGAGTATTTTGGACTAGGCTCCTTTCCTACACAACAGACCAGACTAAAAGTCAATATGCAGTCACCAATGCTAATGGTCCTTGTCACTCATCAAAATCAAGCTGTTTATCTGACCTTCCAAGAAACCAGGAAAAATAAGAGATCAAAGTCAAAATTCCCAAACAAGCTAGTTTCCATTGGCATGATAATGAAGTTCCCTCTGCCTGAAAGGAACCTTAACTAGTCCAATATGGATGGATCTGTTATTTTCCTATTGTCTGTCTCCCTGTCTAGTCTTTATAAGAAAAGTAACTCTGAAATGACCAATCCACTCTGTGTCCTCTGTTATTGCTTTCTACAGCCTTTTTCTGTTGTAAAACCTTAGCTCATCAGAGCATTTATTCTATTTTACAGAAGGAAGGGTTGCCTAATTCTAGAATTGAAAATAAAGCCAAGTAAATCTTTAAACCAAATAGTTTTGATTTTGGTCTTTGGAAGTATAAATACCCAATAGGATCAACAGATCCTGACCTTATTAATGTCTATATTTCATATTTACCAGCTACAGACCAGCTTCTACTTTGAAAGCTTAGATGAAGTATCATAGAGAAATGGGAGGAAGCAGGAATTTATAAAGGATCATCAAACATAAGCAGAAAAAGGAGGAAGATGAGGTTCTGTCCAAGGATGACGGTGCCACATCAGGAAAAATCTATAAAAATGATCTGTTTAACTACTGGGGGTTTAAAAAGGGGCAGATGCAGATTTTCACTTAAACAAAAAGTTAACAACTGTGACAAACACTACAGACACTACAGAGAGAGACAGAGACAGAGAGAGAGAGAGAGAGAGAGAGAGAGAGAGAGAGAGAGAGAGAGACAGACTGCATTACAAAATCTGAAATGAAAATGAAAAGGATCTGGTCTGGTCAGGAAGGTGAGGGAGGCTACCTGAGCTGGGGTTTGGAGGATGCGCAGACACAGAATGAAGAGAACAGGAGCCGTGGCCTCAGCAGGGCGTCTCGGAGGAACTGAGGGAAGCTAGTGTGCAGCAAGACCAGAGTGAGAGGCAGAGTGGAATGGGTTTGAGGGAGGTCAGGATTCTGGTCTGTATCCTGAGAAGAGCAGGAAAATAATGAAGGGTTTCAAGCATGGGCAAGGGCAGGATCAGCCTTGGTTGCCCCAGACCTGCACAGAGGGTGCTCTCTCTCAGAAGGTGGGGTTCTGGAACGTTCCCTCACCACACACAGGCTCTGCTCTCCAAGAGGATGGAGCAAATCTGCTCACAACTCCAGGCCTGAGGCTGGGAACAAAGTCAGCACTTTTCAAGGAAAATAATTCAAATGAAAGGGACAGTGGGGAAGGGGGAAAAAAAAGTGGAGAAAAATCATGTTTGGAAAAGAAAATGACCTATGACCTATGTCCAGTCTGCTGCCAGTGCCTAGGACAGCTTTGTACAACCATGAATGCAGTATCACGCGATACCTCCGCACCACCTGAGAGGACATCACCTCTACATGGCTAGTCCCCTACTTCTCTTTTGAAAGCTGAGAAAGAGTGACATCATGGCTTCAGAAGCAGGAGACTCAGACTCCAGAATGAGGGATTCAGGACTAGCTCTGGAACTCATGAGCTGTATGACCTTAGAAATCTATTGCTCTCTCGGACTCTCAATTTCTCCCTTTGTAAAAGGGGGAAAATAGACAACACAGGATAATAAAAGGGTATAGAAAACTATAAAACATAAGTGTAAGGAATTATCATTAGGAAAATGAATTACTGTAATACCAAAGTCCTCAGATCACACTCAGAGTGTAGGCTCTGTCCCAAGAAGCTGACCCGCACTGACTCATACAAACCCCTTAACAACCACTCAGGCGTTTACCAGGATCTTGCTGGGCATCTTTGGAGTCTCAACACCCACCGTTGTTGGTCTCCACTCTTCACTTTCAGGCAAGATAGGTGTAGAGAAAATACAAGAGCATTTCATTAAATATTTGGTGAAGTAAAAGATAAAAAGAACTAAAATAAAGACGGTGGGAGAGAATAATTCAGTGAAGGTGAATTCCAGGACCAAGAGTCACAAAAGTTCTCTAACCCCACCAAGGAAAGCAGGCCTACACCAGGTTCATTTCATGGAAACAAGGGGACTCCTCCTAACACAGGTTCATAATATTCCTTCTAACGCCGTCATTGCTCCAGGTATGATATTTTAACATGTCTGCTTTCTTGAGATTATTTACAAGTCAACCCCTGCTCTGCCAAGAAACATTAAAAGGGCTTTGTTATTGCTTGACATCAGGAAGGAACAAAGATGCTGATAAACTTCTCTATGTGGCTGAAGTAAAAGAAAGCCCGGAAGAGAAATTGGAAATAGAAGAGAGCAAAGGGCACAGCATGGCTGAGCAGCTTTAGTGACGATGACAGCACCCAACACTGTTGACCTGGGGCCTGGTATCAGTCAGCACATCCACCTCTACACCATGATCCCACATGCACCCCATGCCTCCCAACACGCTGCACGAAGAGGCACCACAGAGAAGGCCAAGGTGCAAGGACTGCAGAGTACTCATTTATCAACAGAGGAGACATCTTTGAAAAATACTTGAATCACAGACAGAACCAGGGCCGGGGTGCAGCTTAGCTTAGCAGGAGAGTGCTTGCCTAGTATGCATGAGGCTCTGGGCGCAATACCCAGAGATGAAAAACATAAATACTTATTAAAACCATTTAAACATCTCCAGAAGGAAATAACAGTAAGAATTAGAAACAAAATTCAAAGTGATAATTGGCAAGAATTTTCTAGTTAAAGAAATTGTAAAAACACTCAATCTAAAGGCTAAAAATTCCAAGAGATAGATTAGATTTTTTTAAAAATTGAAACCTAGGATGATCATAATACAATGTAGAATACTAGAGGAAGAAAAGAGGGTAGTAAGGATAGCAGGAGAGAGAAGAAGCCAGATCACTCCACAGGAAACGCACTTGCACCACTGAGAGTTCCCAGCACAGGCTGGCTGGCAGAAGGTGAGGGGGTACCTGTGTGCAAGGAGCTGTGGGACAGGGACTCCAGGGAGCCTGATGTGGCATTACTCTCTCTTCCAAAGATGAGCATGGAAAGTCTTCCTGCCCACATGTTCTTCACACAATAAACCACTGGAACTCCTGCCACCAAGAGGTAAGGTCTATACCCTTCTCCTATTGGAACTGCATGGGCTCTTGTGACCATTCTGACTAACAGATAAGGTGCAAGTAAGGGTAGTGACTTCTGGGGATAGGTTCTAAAAAAGCCATGCAGTGCCTGTGTTAACTGCTAGAATATTCACTCCTGAAGCCTGTAGTTGCTCTGAGACCATCTGCATCATGATGCTGGGAGGAAGCCCAGAGTTGCCTACATAGGGAGACAGATGGGCAGACCATAGAGACAGGGGACAAGAAGGGGCAAGTGGAGGGGACAGAAGGAAACCAGGAAAGAGGGAGAGAACTCTGTGTGGCCAACCTTGAGCTGCTTCAGACCTTCACAGTTTCCACTCAACTACCATCTGGAAGAAACCTCATGAGAACTGCACCTGAACCACCCACCCAAATGCTCCCCAAATTCCTGACCCACAGAAAGAGTGAGACATACTAAAAGGGCTGGTGTGGTTGCAAAGTTGCTAAGTTTTGGGGTGATTCGTTACACAGCAATAGATAACTGGAACATCTAAACTGCCAAATGGCAGCTCTCCAGGGATCACGTGAGACTAATATGAATCAGTCTCCCAGGATGAGGACATTCAAGATTTTCTAGCATCTAAAAACATCTGACACGTTTAATATCATGTACATGTGAAATGCAAGCATCTTTCTTAATTGCAGTTCCTAACATAACTCAGAGCTAAGAATATTCATCTTATTTTAGTGATTTTCAGGACACCAGGCCTTCTGGAACTACTGTATAAAAACTAAGAGAATTACAGTGAAACACTGGAGGTGTTACTTTCTGCACACGTTATAATCATCTGTTAGCCAAGCAAAACAAGCATGATATTTAAAAAATGAACTCACCCCCTTTCCTCCTGACTTTTGGTCAAATGGTACCATAGTGATTTGTTTGGAATCCCGTTGATATGTACAGTAGTGCTTCACCCAAGAAGTTCCAAAGTGACCTGCAAGTGAACATTGCCCATTAAACACCTTACTTGCCCACTGTGTGCTGCTCATCACTAACTCTAGAAACACACAGCCCTCAGCCCGTACCGCCCACCTCCCCTGTTTCAGGGCCATGTATTCTCCACACAGACTGAAACAGATAGAAATATGATCCCACAGCTGGAAATGGAACCAACCCAAGGCTTTCTCCCAGAGGCCCAAGAGAACTATTTCCCACTACAGCTATCTCCACTGGGTCTTAAAATATAAGGGAAGTAGAGGTTCCCTGGGGAAATTAATTCACATTCCCACCATCAATCTCCATTTGGAGTTTCCGCTCTTTCCTGACAGGAGTGAGATGCTGAGGAAAGAACACAGAAAGGCTCCTCCAAGTGCTTGTCACCATTCCCAACTGGGGCAATGACATCAGGCTTCCCACACAGCTGCTTGGTGACTCTATGCACAGACACTGGGGGTTCTAACCTGCTTCCAAACCCCTCATATTTACTTTAGCAGAAGGAAAAACGATTGGAAAAGCAGACAAGGATACCTCAGAAACGCCAGAGGTGCAGAAGGGAAGTGACTGAAAATGCTCAGATGTAACCTAAGGAATCTGCCTCTCGAAATCATCCCTCAGGGAAAGGGAGAGGTCACAGAGTGGAGGCCTAACAAGGCTCTGACTTCATTCACTACTCAGTCTGTATTTTGAACCACAAAGCAGTATGAGATGAAGAAGGCATTACCAGCCTGCAACAGCTTCAATCAATATTAGCTCTAGATGTTTACAGAGACTGAATAGCAGAAACGGTTATAATTTTTCCAAGTATGAAAAGAGAATCAGTAGACATTTAATAATTATCAATGGTGTGTCATGACTGCCAACTGCAACTGTTGGAAGCCACTTGGTAAATTTAAAAGGCAAGATGTGAGTGTTCACAGTGAGACTTCAAGCACAAATGAAACACCAACCATCCAAAAGGATTCTGTGCTTGGGGTGAAGGTCCAGTGATGCCAACAGAAAGTTCCAGAAGAGCTAGGTATTGGCCAATTTGGACATCAAGATAAATAAAGCCAGTAATGGGTTAGAGCCTACTGAATGAAATATGGATTGTAAGTTCATATTGACAATGGAAAGACAGAAGTGCATAAAGAAGAGTGAACAGGAAGAGAGGGAGGGAGAGAGAGAGGAAGGGAAGGGAGGACACTGAATGGCAACTACCAAATGTGGAGGGAGAGGTGGAGTTGGGAAAGCACCATTTGCCCAGCATCACAAAGTCAGGTCAGGCATGGGTCATTAGCAGACACCAAGCCTATGGAGGATAAAGTATAGAAAGGAAAAGAGTAGTGATGTGATCTCAGGGTATCTCCCCACAGATTGCCAGTTAGGTACAAGGGGAAAGAAGTGACTAAACAGTGGAGACACCAGACCACACTTTGCCTAGGTGATCAAATCAACAGCACCATCAAGAAGACGGAGGGATGTGGCCCTGGGGAAGAATACAGCACTACTGGTGCAGGACTGAGATGAATGGCCCAAATAAAATCATGAGCAAACATCAGTCAAACCCACATAGAATCAAGTTCTATAAAAGAACTGGCTCATGTTCTTCAAAAATTTCAGGGTCATGAAAGACAAAGAAAGGCTAAAGAACAGTTCTGGATTGGCAGAAACTACAGTCATGGCAACTACATGCAGCACACACGAGTATGCACTGGAGGAGACAGAACACTTTGTAAGGGCACAAATGGGGACAACAGACTACTGAAATATGAGCTGTAGTTTAAATGTTTTATCAATATTCAATTTCCTGGATGTGGTTACACAGATGAATGTCCCTATTCTTAAAAATCCAGAAGCAAAGGAGCATGGATTATGCAACTTGCTCTTGAATGGTTCAGAAATGGTTCACACACGTGTGAGCACAGAAAGCAAAAAAAAAAATTATATGATTGTGGCATACAGAGAGAAAAAATGATATCACTGTGGCGAAATGCTAAAAATTGGTGAATCTGACTCAATTCCCATGTTGCTCTTTAAACCATTCTTACTTTTCTCTGTGTTTTGGAATTGTTTCAAAATAATAAGTTACCAAAAGTTTAATACAAACATGCTGTGCCCCAATGAAATACTCTAGTCTACTGTGTTAGAGAACCAGAAACCGTGGTTCTAAGGATAATGAACACCTTGATGTCAAAAGAGCATGTGAAGGGTGTGGAATAAGACTGCAGCATCACGTGGGAATGCAACAAAGCAATACTGATTTTACGTAACGTGTAAATGAAGTATTATAATGGACACTGAACATTATAATAGACTCTTTTTAAAGTCCTAAAAATTTGTATTTTCGAGCTGACTCTAAAACCTTTTTAGGGGGAAGGATCCTCTCAATGGGCAAAAGGTGATTACTTTGATTCAGGGAATGAAACAAACCACTAAAGTGGCTTCCACTTCTTACAAACCTCTACCAGCTCATCCCGGTAAGAATAAGGAACATGACTCCGTCATCATAGCCGGTCCTCTAGCCCCACTGCTGCCCCATTGTTGCCAGGGGAAAATCTTAAGCCCAAGTAAATTTCAAGGAGAGTAATCACTAAAGCCAAGTGTTTCTAATCCATTCCATCAGGAAGCTTGTACAAGTGATGATATTTGCCTAAGAGGAGGATATAGAAGAATGCAAAACCAGCACAAATCTGGGAAGACTTGGCCTCCTAGGAAAGCAAAGTGGGAGAGCAGGAGAAGCACCATGAATGAGAACAACTCAATCTTTCTCACTCCTGGAATCACATGCATGCAGTAAGCCTGCAAGTGCCACCAAGTAGCACCCCAGAGGCCTTCCCTGGACCTCTGGCATGGATCTGTATCACCACTATACACTCCCTGCTAGCAGCACCTAGCATCTTTCCTTGACATCATGACTAGGAGGGCAGCGGGTCTCCTTCCTGGCTCTCAAAGGGAGCTTTTGTTTCTACTTTTCATAAAATGCAAGTATTTGGATGAAAGGAGAAGAGAAAAGGGGCCTAAGTCATGACTAGCCCCACTTGAAATGAGAATTACCAAGTGTTAGGTCTCCCAAAGGATCTGACCACTGAGCAACAAGAAGGTCTAGCACATGAGACCTTTCAAGGCCTCTACACTCAGGTTACAGGATGCTGCACAGGGACACTAGAGAGAAGAAGAGCAACCATAGAGCCTCAGGGAATCCCAGTTTCCCAGGGGAATTCCCAGGGACAACAAATCCAGAACATGCCACTAGGAGATGGACAAGATTTTGAAGACCTCACCTTTGGCAGCTGCACAGGACCATTACCGTCTCTCCCCCACCCTGTGCCCAGTAGGCCAGGCACTATTGGACACATTCCCCCCTGCTGGACAGAGGGCGCCCTGGCTGCTGGCAGACAGTGCACTCACGTTTCTCCTGAACATAGAGGTACCCCTCCATGGTGTAGGGGCTGATGGTCTTATGCTCCAAGGGGTTCTCCTTCATCTTCTTCATCAGGGATTCCACCTCTGACCTGGTGCCTTCAAAGCGGTTTCTTGTCTAGGATAAAAGGAATTTGACTCAAATCAAAGATTTGAAATCTCTTAACAATTCACAAGATCAATCCAATAGAATTCTTAAATCTAAAACTAGATAAGGGTCATTCAACCCAGAAAAAACTGAATAAATATTCACTTGCAAGAAGTATCATATCCATATACACATTGGCCTTACAGTCCCATACCTGAATGACTCACAAACTAGATCGACATCACCCAGGAGACTTGAAAAAATGCAAATGCCCAGACCTAATTGGGCCTAATTGCTCTCCATCACCTAGAGATCAATTCAGAACCTCTGGGCCTGGACACATGCATTTTAGAGAGCAACCCAGGCCATTCTGACTCGGGATGCAGGGGCCTGCACGCCTTCAGGAATGAGGGCCTCATTTCTCTAGCTGCAGAGAAGGCTGCTTGCTGACAGCTCACAGACAGGCCCCTCCTCAAAGGAGAGTTGCTGTGCTCAAGGTCACCCCCTACCCAGGGCAGCTGTACCCCTGACTTCTTCTACTCAGGCTGGCCACTCTTAAGGTCCACTCAGTCCCAGAGCCCATGGCACAGACCGAGGCCTCTGTGGCATCTGCATCACAGCTCAGCCTGACCTGCCGTCCTCCTCGCTCACTCTCTCACAGGGCTTCTGCTGGCATGGCACTCCAGAGAAGCTGCTTCACTTAAACCTCCACTCCAGAGACAGCCTTTAGAAGAACCCAGCCTAAGGTAAAGCCACGCTTTGTGAAATCATTCTGAGACTCTGCAACTTCCTGTTCTCTGTGATGACACAGAGAACCATATAAGCTCCAGATTTCTAAAGGCAGTGTGACACAGCCCACTTCAAACCCTTGGGTCTATCTCTTACACAAGAGCACCCAGAGGCAACATCCAAGTCAACAGGTCCAATCACACAGTGAAGGCAGCTGGAGCCCCAGTAACTGCTCTGTGCACCAAAATGTCCTATGTGTAAAACTGGAAGAAGACTAGGAGTGACCACACTGACCTGGACTTCCAGTCAGCCTTCCTAAGAGTTGGAGAAGGGCACAGCCTCTGAGCATCTGTCCCCAGCCCCATTCCCTGAACACTCGCTCTAAGGTCTCATGTGGCCAGGCAGCAAGATGCACAGAAGTGATGCTGGGCTGGGCTTTCCATGGCCAAAGGAAATCCTGGCTTTGGTGCTGCAGATTTAAGACATAATCAGCAGCAGCACTTCCGGGAACATAAATAGTGCTTTGAAATAATGGAGAAGAGGATGACGGTCTGACCCAAGGCCATCCAGCCCCCAGCTGCCTCTGAACCGGGGAGAACTCCCCCTCCTACCTATGTTCCCTCCCACACAGGTGGGCTCTGGAGCAACCAGACTGAAACTTTGTGTTTTCCTTTCCCTAACCAGAGAAAGGAAGTCTGTCCCGAGGGCCACTCACATTCTGTATGCTAATGGTCAACTGTGTCTTGAAGTCACCAAAATCCTTGGCCAGTTCATAACCATGATGATAGAAAGTGAAGAGTCCTTGCAGGAATGCCAGCAGCTGTAATGAGGGAAGAAAGGCAGAGGTCACATGAGTACTGAAAATGAGGATGCTGCAGCTCTGAGTTCTCAACACTGGTTTCAAAGTATAGAATAACAACGGATAACACTTACTGAGTACCACTGTATGCGAGGCACTGGGCCCTTCCATACCTTGTCTCACTGAATACTCACAATAACCCATGGCCTAAGCACTACTGTTACCCTATTTCAATAATAAGGAAGCATATTCAGAGAGGTTAAGTAACTTACCCCAAAACACACAGTAAATGGTAGCCAGGAATGAAGCTAGGTCTCCTTGGTACCAACACCCATGGGCTGAGCCTGTAAGCCTCATCATCTCCTAAGAATATTTCTTCAAAGAGGACAGGGCTCTAACTCAGTTTTCTTCGAGTTTTTGTAATATCAGGTTATGATGCAGAAGAGGAAGGGAGGGAAGGAAGCTGGTGTGTTCTGGGTCTTCAGTCTAACAGGCAAAGTCTAGGTGTATTTCTGTGCTTTCCCTAAAAAACCCAAAATAAATGCTATAAACACCTTTATTAACACAGTGCCACATTTTCAGGTATGGTGGCTTCCCTCAATTCTCACTTAAAGCCCCTCAGGCTAAAAGATTCGTTCATTCGTTGTTCAGTCTTGTGTGTGGTGGATGATGAAATCAGCTGTCCACCACCATCGCACGACACGCCTCCATGGAGCCAAAACCATCCCCGCCCTGAGCCCCTGCCAGCCTCCACTGCTCCAAAATAAACAAACCATGTTCCTTTGGTCTTTCCTTAAGAGCCTAAATCCAAACCTCACTGTTGTGTTTCCTGGCCCCTAACCAAGTCCTCCACATCTTGCCTTAGTTCCAATTTTGACCCAAAGAAACAATAACAATAAAAGGCTGGAAAAAGCTGAGAAGCACCATGCCTCACCTGTCACGAGCTCAGCTCTCCATGTGCAGAGACCGTCCCTGTCCTGCAACGACTGAACCCAGGCCCTGGCACACACC
>JAJEJO010000358.1:295950-311152 GCA_020662805.1 Glaucomys volans | reverse complement strand
ACACACATGCACACACATGCACACACATGCACACACATGCACACACACATATGCACACACTTTATTTATTAATATTTAAAGGAGAAAGGGGGAATGTACCCAAGTGTAGCTACTGGTTATGTTATGGTACTTTGTGTAATTTTCTCTTCATTCTTATTTTTATATCTTATAAATCTTCCTGAAGGAACTCAAAGTGCTTTGATAACAATGGAGAAAATGCCCGTTTTCCATTTCTGGTGAGAATAATAATTGTGAAGGTGAGCAGTGGGTTTAGTCTTAGTGGGGTTAGCGATTAGATTTAGTGGGGAAATTTTTTTTAAAATAATGGTTCTCAATTAGAATGGGGTCTGACTGGCAGAGCTATCTGGAAAAAAACCTCCCCAAAACACACGTGCACTTACCTGGCCCCAGGCCATCCTCACACAAGCACCTGTGTGCGCCCCACGCCATCTCGGTCCATTTTCTGTTGCTGTAACAGGATATCCGAAACTGGGTAATTTATAAAGGAAAGAGGTTTATTATAGCTCATGGCTCTGGAGGCTGAGAAGTCAAGTTCAGGCAGCCGCCTCTGGTGAGGGTCTCCTGCTGCTTCAGCTCATGGCATAAGGGCAAGTGGGCTTCTCCTGAGGCGATCCATGCAGTTCCTGGACAGTGAGGTCTCACTGCACCAGAAAGGCACTGTCCCTCTGAACACCCACGCCCTTCAAAGGCCACTGCCACCACGGCAGATGCCAGCACAAGTCCAGGAAGGGCCCACATCAGACCGTGGCACTCACATCCGCATGGACACACAGTCACGGGGACAGAGATCCCCTTGCTTGTCCTCACCGTGAGGCGGCCCCACCAAGGCTTAGGACACCTGCGGCGAGGGTGGCCGTCCTCCCAGGGGCACAGGGCTGCACCGGCTCAGGCAGTCCTACCGGGTGTAGTTCTAGAATGTCAAGGGACATTGGAGACCAAAGGAAGAGGTTACAATCCCGTCTTTGGAGGGGCCAGTTGAAATGATCACACTTCATATCGGGGCTTTTGGGAAATGCGTTTTAACTTTCAAGATGGAATCCCCCCTTCCTGTGCTCACAGGGGCTTGGGGCTGCCCGCTGGCTCCTGCCCTGGCACTCCCTAGGTCGGGGACTTTGACACGTTCCTCAACCTTCTTGAGGCCATTTGTCTTGAGTTTTCTGAATGGACTCTGAGGATGATGATGGCTTCTTCTAACCTCATGGTATCACAGTGAAACTGAGCAGAGATGCCCACGAAGACACGGAGAGCAGAGCTCGGTGGAGAGAGTTCCCAGCACTTCCAGACTTGCCACTGACATTATCGCTTACCGTATTATTTCTGAAGAGAGGGCTCTGTCCATAGCAGAGGTGCCCGCGGTGGCCCCGGGGAGAGCTTGCTCTGCAGATGTGCTTTGTCTGGGCCTCACAGTTTTCTAAAACATCAGCTAATTAACATCAAGAAAGTGTGAGAATTCATGGAGTTCCATGTTCCTCACTTGTCTTGGGACACACGAGCATGGAGGCCCTGGGCGGCCTCCCTGCTGAGTGGGAATGCAGGAGCTGGTTGCTGCTTCCCCTCCTGAGACCTTCAGGTCAAGGTCTGTTTCACTCATTCCTGTCAATGTCCCATCCTGTGGCACTGGGGCTCGTGGTCTACCTATAAATGCTCACCATCTTCTCTCTACCAAATGATGCTGCTTGTTTTCTGAAAACCAGAGGCGGTCCTCAGTGAAGACCCGGCAGACGCGGTGTGGAGTCAGTGGTGAGTGAGGACAGGCCAGGCTGCCATGAACTCAGGGGCAGAGACACCGGTTGAAAGCGGGCCTCAAACTGGGAGATGGTTCTAAGGAAGCAGAGCTGGGCAAGGGCACAGGCCAAGGTTAGAGTAGGTCCATGGCTTGGCACACCAATGCAGTGGACCAGGTGTGCAAGGCTCAGCATGCAACAGAGGCCCTGAAGGGGCCGCTGACCACCAGGATCCCTTACATAAGCTCTGGAATTCCAAGTTCTGAGATAAAGGCCAGGGAGTGCCTCCAGGCCACCAAATTGGCCACTTCTCCAAAATGACCAGAGCAAGACATGCTGCGGTTAGGTGAGCCAGACTCTCACTGAGCCAGAGGGCCAGCGAGGTCAGACCCACTGTGGCCTTCACACTGGCCCAGCAGGGGTGGGTCTCCTTGCAGGGCTGAGAGAGTGTGGGGCAGAAGCAGCAGCAGACGATTAGGTCAGTAGGGCGTGGCCTTCACAGCCTCTGCCACAGGGTGGGCAGCAGGTTGACCAGAGCACGTTGAGCAGGCTCAGCGGGCTGACAGGCCTGCCTGGCCCTGGGACTTCACAAACAAGCCTGTGGCTTCCCAAGTGTCACCTGGTTCAGCATGGGCCTGGCGACCTGCTCATTGTTCCACAAGTGCTGCATCTGGGTGGGCTTGTGACAGTGGATTCAGGTGGGAGTGAGGACAGGCTGAGTGACCTCAGCTGGAACTGTGGGGGCTGCAGCCCCTCCCAAGCCCAAGGCCACTGACTCATGTTCCCACAGCCTGGGCATCTTTTCCTTGGTTTGAGGGAACTGCTCCTGGCCAGCAGCCCTCGGCTGTGGGTGGGAAAGTTCCGTCTTTAGGATGTGGAACCCTTAGTCCTCTTCATTAACCGGCCCTTTCTAACCACAGCGAAGGGCAGAGTCCTCTAGAGATCTAGAATTTCCAACTGTAGACTCACAACCCAGCCTCTGCCCAGAGGCCCTGGTGGTCCCGGGGAGAATTCCCTGCACAGCCAAGAACTGTGGGGTGAGCAGGGCCAGGTCAGGGGCTGCTCCCACCACCTCTGTTCGCCTGCCAGGCCACCAGTCCCTGCTGCCACCACAGATCCACTCACTCAGCAGAGAAGAAATCTTTACCATAAAAATCTCTAATCCATGGCTCAAGATGGCAGCACACAAGTCAGACTTTCTCTCTCCCAGACTTCTGTGGAAGTGGGCTGACGTGAGAGCACTGCTGAGATGGGAGCTCACACAGGAAGCAGGGCAGGCCGAAAGTCAGAGGCAAGAAACTTCAGGCAGTGTCCTCCGGGCACCGGGCTAACCAGGCGGTGTGGAGGGAGGCGTTCGGTGGTGCACACTTGGCTGTCTCTTGGGAAGAAAGTTGGAGGTGGGGGGACCCTGGCAGAGGCCCCAAGGATCCTCACACTCAAACTAGCAGGGTCTGGAGGGTGTGCAGCGGGGAGCAGTTCTGGGGAGCATCACAGGGGTCAGCATGGGAACAGGTGGAGATAAGCAGGTGCTCTGGGTGGCCCCACTTACGTGGCCTAAGACAAAGGTCGTGAACAGAGACAGAATGGTGTGGGGTCTCCAGCAGAACTGGCCTGTTTCCACTGCCCACCGGGCCTGCAGCAGACCCAACACCCGCCCCAGGCAGGAATGTCTAGAGGTGGGGCAGCAGCGGGCAGCTGGGTGAGAGTGGGAAGGGGAAGTTGGCAAGTTAGTCAGAAGCTCATGGGGTGGTCTCCCCTTGGAGACCTTCACCTGTCACCATGAACGGCCAGATTGCAGATGAGGGACCTGAAGCCAAGGAGAACACTGCACCTGTCCTGAAGCTACCTCAGGTGTGACCAGAGACAGATTTGGTCCCAATCCCTGGCCTGCGGCGACCTGGGGCTGTTTCCTCATCCATTAGCAGGTGTAATCTCGCCTCCCAGGAGCTCTTGGTGAGGATTCCAGTCGGCTATGTGCCAAGCACTCTTCGCAGAGACCTTCAGCTGGCTGCTCTAGACCATTCCCCTAGACTCAGAGCCGAGCACGGAGCACTCAGGAAAGAGAAAGATCTGCAAAGAGTATTTATTGGCTTCAGTGTTGCCATACCGTTTGTTTCAGCTGTCTGATGCTCAAGACAAACGGCTCCCAAAACTCAGTGACTAAAAACAACAGTAACTAATGGTCTCGCATGTGGGCCAGGAATTCAGGAACCGCTAGGTGGTTCTGGCTGGATATGCTCCTGGGAGGGCAGCCACTGCCAGCCAGGGTCGCAGGTACTGGAAGCTGGACTGGACCTGGAGGGGTCACCTCCAAGATGGCTCTTCCCCACTGTCAGCAAATTGTGCTGGCAGAAAATTGCATCCCTTACCATGTGACTCCTCCAGTGGCTCTGGCTATTTGGCCTCCTCGCACCCTGCCCTCCGCAGTGGTCCCGAAGGTGAGCAAGCTAACCTCCAGAGAACATCCATTGCACTCCCGCCATGTTGGGTGGGTCAGGCCATCACAAGTCCCTGCCCAGGTGGGAGTGGAAGGGACTAGGGCCGACTCTCAGGGCGAGTGTCTCCATCACAGCATCAGAAGAGTATGTGGAACAAAATACATTCCAACCACATCAATGTGTGCCTTTGGAACATGAAATCAGACATATTTTTCTTATTATAATTCAAAAGAAAAGCTTCAAAAACTGTCAAAAATTGCTGGCAGGAAGATGCTGGTCTCCTGTGTGTGTGAACAGAGGTGGACTTTCCCGCCAAGCTCCTGGTTTGATAAAGACAGTCTGGAAAAAAATTGGCTGGATTTAGTGAAGGAGCAGGAAAAACAGAATACTAAAGAGCAATTCAAGAATTCATCCATTTTATATCCTATTGCAAAATTCTCAGACTTTAAACACATCAGCAACCTGGCTGTGGGAGTCAAGGGTGTCGTTCCCTGATCTAGGCCTTGAGGAGGACGGCGGGGAAGCCCTCCCTCTCCCACTCCAGATGTCTGCTCAACCCTCCAACCCTGGTCAACCCATGGCTGCCGCAGGATCTCACTTCTCAGAGACAACAGAAGCACCCAGTGCTGCCCCATCTGCACTCCCCCAAACCTGCGCGCCCCCAAACCTACACGCCCCCAAACCTGCACTCCCCAGGTCTTCTTCCTCCATCTGCATTCCCCTGTGAAGCCGAGGAGTGGCCGCTCCTGGAGGACCTGAGGCCAGCCAGCCTCTCCCTTCATATCCCGTGATCCACTCCTAAGGCAGCGGCAGAGGGACTCCCACCCTGCCATCCCTGTCTCTGGAAGCATGTCCCAGGGCACCTTCCGCAGCACCATCAGAACCAGCTCCAGCACCAACCCGGGCCCGCCCACCGGCCCTGCAGCCCTGCTCCCTTCACAGACCAGCATCCCTCACTGGCTGACCCCACTGTCCAATCTTGCTCGTTCTTCTGTCCCTGTCCATCTGGCTCTGTCTGCCCAGCCTCCTGGGTTTGCTCCTGCCATGGATGCTGGGCAGCCCAGCAGACACCTTGGTGGACCAGGGGCCAGCCTCCCCTGCTGCAGTCCCTGCCACTAACTGCGCTCTACCTGAGGGCGCGGCTCTGCCCTGGGCTTCTGACCCAACGCTCCCTTGCTTCACCTCCATCCAGGATCCCCCTTAACCTGCTTCCCCGTCCCTTCTCTCCTCTGTGTGAGGGCTGGAGCCTCTGGGGGTGCTTCCAGCAGGTTCTCCTCCTCCAGTTTCACATCGTCTGTGAGGCCGAGGCCCTGGCGGTGTTCCTCTCTGGGGGGCACCTCCTCCTCACCCACCCCATCAGCTCAGCCTGCAGGTGGCTGAGGGAGGACTTGAGGGAGTGTGGGGTGGTGTTGGGATCCCCTGTGGGCACAGACTGGGCAGCCTCCCCACTGGGTCTCTTCAGTACTAAAGCTGATACTGTTCATCTCCACGGGTCTGTCACCAGGGCCTTTGGGACTTGGGAGGATAAGAAAGGGTATGCTTTATGGTTTCATTCAGCCTCCAGCATATATAGTAAGGCCTGGCTCCCCTGCCAGGGAGTCGACCCCGAGGACATGCCCCTCTCTGCATTCTCCTCTGGTCCCCAGCACCCAGAGCAGCCCTGAGCCACACTCGGGCAGCGGCAGTCTTACAGCCTGGCTCAGGGGTCAGGCCGCTTGCGTTGTCATTGCTCTTAACTTTCAGAATGACAGTGTCCTGCACTCCCCACTCTTCCAATGCCACCCTCAAGGTCAGGGGTTAAAGACTCACAGGAGTAATCAGTGGGGTCTGAGCCACTGGAGGCAATTTTGCCAGTTATAAAGTCAAGTCTGCCGAAGATTAACAGGTTTTCTGAGTGTCAGTGTGGACCGAGAGCTGTGGCATCCAGGTATGTGGCTGGATCTGCACAGAACATTTTAAAAGAGCCATGCCGTTAAGAAACTTGCCCGCGTGGTCCGTAATCTTCAACTTTGTCACTTCCATGACTTCTGGACTGGCCAGCAGTAAGGATAAAAGTACAAAATTATCAAAAACTGATATCATTTCAACTGAAAATTTTAGATTTGGGTTTAGATTTAGATTTAAATTAAATTTAGATTTAATTGCAGATAGAAAAGCATTTATTCAAGATAAACTATTGAAGTAGGAAAAACCCAAACTTGCGGTGTTTTCCCCTGGGGCTGCTCCCTCCCCACCCCTCAGCTCAGTCACGGGGTCCTTTCACTATTACCAGCAAAACGAGCCTTCAAACCCACAGCTTCCTGCCCGAGGGGACTTCCTCAGCTCCAATCCTGCACAGAAGATCCCTGCACTGTGTGTGGTGTTGGGTGAACAGCCATCTCAGAGGCAGATGGAGAGGAGAGGAAGTGCCTCGGCCAGCGTGGCGCACGCAAGGCTGGCAGACTAGCAGGAACTTCAGTGGGAAGGCCAAGGCCTGGGCTCCCAAAGCTTCCACTCTCCCTGGAAGTGTGAAAGGTTGTGCACACATCAAAGGTGTGAGTGTGTTCAGGGACAGACAGACCCTCCCTCCCTACACCTCCCTGGTGAACCTGAAGTCTCGGACTCAGGGAGCAGACATGTACAGACTCGTGAATCTGTCAACCAAGAATTCCTCATCCAGCAAAACCATCCTCTTCACTCTCGACAGTGTCTTTTGATGCATCACGTTTTAAATTTTGATGGAGTTCAATTCCTCTGGCAGGTGGCAGGTGATGCCAATACTACTGTCCATAACTCATGCATTGGGTCTAATCTCACTGTCTTCTCTTTGGGGTCCTATTCCTTTCTGTCTTGCAGAAAGTAAAAGCCAGGAAGGCTTAAACAGCCTGGACCGAATATGCTCCCAACGCCGGGCAGGGCAGCTCGCCGACTGCCTCAGGGCATCTGAGCACAGTCTCAGCAATCCTGGCAGGATCTGCGGAGCTGGAGAAATTCTGAGGAAGTCAGATTTCAAAATCAAAGCAACAATAACTTCTAAAAAACATGAGCAGGGAAATTAGATGAGATGGCAGAAGAAGAAAGAATCAGCAAACTTAAAGAGGGATCAGTAGAAATGATCCAAGAAACAGAACAAAGAGAAGTGCTGGAAAACTGGGAGATATCAAGTGTGCCAACATACACATCATGGGAATTCTAGAAAGAGTGGGTGGGCAGGAAGGTGGGCAATACAGGCGGCCCTCAGTCTTGATGAACTCTCAGTGGGTTCAACCAGTTACAGATTAAAAGTATTTGGGGGAAAATTGTATCTGTGCTGAACTTGAACACACATCGTTCTCTGTCATTATGAACTATTGACCTAGCATCTACATTGATTCAGCATTATAAGTAAACTAGAGAGCATTTAAAGCACATGGGAGGAGATATGTAGGCTATATGCAAAATCATAGCTTTTTATATAATAATGTAATTAAAATGTGATCAGTCTCGCACAGCTCAATAAGCAACAGAACTACAGTTTGCACACAAATCTACCTGACTCCAATAACCATGTTCTTCCCTCCCTGCAGCCTCTCTGAACTAGAGGTGGAAGCCCTGCCAGCAACTCTGGGCATGAACCTGAGTCTTTGGAAGTCAGGCCATTGGAGGGTCACCCTGCTGTCTTGTCTATCCCATAGTCCTCCCCTTGCTCACAACCTTCTTCCTGGGGTGGGGGTGTTCATTCAGGGCAGTGCTGGCAAGCTGCCCCTCGCCTCCACCCTCAGACATTGGTGTCTGGGAGGGAGGAATCCCAGAATCCATTCTAATGCATACCAAGAGACAACTGTGTATTTGAGGAAATAATGTCCTAAAGTTTTCCAATTTGATGAAAAAAATTTAATCTACCTGTCCAAAAGCTCAATTAACTTCAAGTATGATGATGCCAAGATTCACACCTAGACATATGATAGATAAATTGCTGAATGCCAGAGTCAGAGTAAAATGACTCACCACATGTAGAAAAATCACAGTAAGATTAACATCAGATTTCTCATCAGGAACAATGGAGACCAGAGGATAATGGGATGGCGTTTTCAGAAGAGTAAGGGAAGCTCTGTTCACCAAGAATTCTGTATCCAGCAAAACTAACTTTTCCCCTCGCTTGATAGCATCTTAACCTTTCTAAAGACACAACATTAAAACTCTAATGGAGTCCAGTTAGTCTATTTTCTAGTCTCATCTTCTCTTTTGGTGTCATAGGCAGGAAATCATTGCCAATTCCAGTCTCACCCAACCTCACAAGCTTTCCCTCATGCTCTATTCCAGAAGTTCAAGTTAATAATTGTGGTTAATAACTGTGGGGGTGCAGGCTGAAGGAGTTCGCTGCACACTTCTCAGCACCATTAGCACACACACCAGGACCCTGACTCTCAGAGAAGGTCTATGTTAGCAGCTGACCAAGGGCCATGCTGTTATTGTGAGAGATGGCAAAATCCATGTCCCACTGAATCCCAGTCCAAGAAGCACATACCATGTTGCCTTCTAGATTATTCCTACATTAACTCTGTACTACAACCTTGAGGGGCAACTGCTCTCATTACTCCAATTAGGAAGAGGAAGCTGAACCTTCTGGTTCAGAGATGGCAACTCTCACCACCGAGAGCAGCAGCTTGGTGTCTAAGCCAGGTGCTCCCACATCCGGATCCTCCCCCAAGCCTCAGTGCAGGCTTTGGTCCTTCTGCCCCAAGACCTCTGCTCAGACTGCTCCAGGTCGTCCCAGGGACCAGGCAGGGCCTCTTGTCTCTTTACATCTGCAGCCATCTCTGGAGACCTTTGCTCTACCAGATTTCTGCAGGATGGGAAGCAGACCCCAGTCACCAAGGACAGGGGAACAAGTCCCCTTTGCACTCAGGCTTTGTTCTCACTAAGAGCTGATGTCAGCAAAGCATTTCCTGTGAGCTGGCAGGATGCTCGACCCTGTGGCTCAGGACACCTGCAGTTCTACTGGGAGGTAGGTGAGGTACGACAGGGTGGCCTGCCTCTCAGGTGACACAGTTCACCAGTCATTGCCTTGACCCTGTTTGTCAAGAAGCAAGGCCCCAATTGTCACAGCCAGGCCAGAACAGAAGGCACTCCCTGGGCCCTGGGGAGCCTTCCTGGGCGCAGGCAGGAAGTCATCTTGCTCTTCCTGTATCTCACCTCTAGACTCCGTGACGGCTCCACCACTCTCCCCTGGGAGCCTCCTCCCCAGGTGTCCCAGAGGACAGTCACTTTGCACTAGTGTACTTCCTGCCACGTTGCCAGGGTCCAGCTGGGTGCTCCTTTCTGAGGGATTGACACTGAGCAAAGTCAGTGTCAAGGCCAGGCCTGCAGAGCCCTCTAGACAGCAGCTGCTGGAAAACCAGGCCTTGGTCAGTTGGAAACCGAGGAGGCTGCTTTTCATATTTCTATTTTTATTTGTTCCTCAGTCGATCTGAATGGCTCTGTAATGCCCAGTGGCATCAAGGAGTGTTCCAGAATGAAGAAACATGAAATAGGCATTGAGTTCACTGAGGTGTTGGGGAGGAGCTCCACGGGCCCTATCCCTAGCCTCATCCTCCCACCGGCCTTCCATGGGCCACTCACCCACCTGCCTAACCCTGGGGTGTAGAAGGGCTTCCCTGCACAGTGCAGGGAGATGGGAGGGGAAGCCTCCGGGCTGGTGTCTGGGCCTCAGCACTGCTGCCTCCAGCCAGGAAGAGCAAAGGGGGGGCCTGCTCTTTCACAGTGCACTGACTTCCAAAGAAGTCTGACTCCAACACACAAACAGATGAGGAGTGAGAAGGTGGCCAGGCCCCCTGGTGCCTCTCCAGCCATGAAAAGAGCTTAACACGGGCTTGCTGCTGCGACTGCGGGAGCTTTGGAAAGTCAACAGACTGGCTCCAAGTGTTTGCTGAAGCGAGTGTGGAAACTCCTGAGAGGAAGCCGCGTGCGGCCTTGGTTGGGGAGACTCCGGGGCGTCTGGGGACGGTGGGTTAGAATATCTGAGTCATACGGAGCCGCAGCCTGCCAGAAATAGTGGGGCTGGGTGCCAGGGCCCACCCTGTACTGGCAACCCCCAGAGGGCCAGTGTGAGTGTGAGCGTGAGTGTGTGTGTGCACGTCTTCTCAGTGACAGCGTGTGTGTGCATGTGTGTGTGTGCGTGCACATGTGTGTGGGTCCTACCTACTAGCAGCAGTGGGGAGACTCCCCAAGCACCACCGCTCCCAGGCGTGGCCGTCCCCCTGGGAGCCCAGAGGGGGCTGCAGGCAGGCTGTGGGCGCAGCCCAGCCGGGCGCCCTCTCCGGGTTTCCTTGGCACTGGTTCCCCAGCAGTTCATGTGTCCAGGCAAACGTTTCTGCAGTGTGTCCCTTGCACCCATCTGAGGTCCTGTAACCAGCTGAGAGTAGGAAGAGGAGTGACGCCTGTCCCCATTGACCCAGGCTCCAGGGCTGTGTCTCCTCCCGACCTTGCAGCCCTGGCCGGGGGAACGCCTGCTCACGGCCCCTCCTGCTGGAGCGGCTCTTCAAGGATGGGAGACGGGCCAGGGAAGCCGTCCAGCAACAGGCCACTGACCTCAACCCTGTCCATCCAGCTCCCTGACCTGAGCCGGCCTGGCCACGCTTCTCCAGAGTTGTGAACTGGGGAGCACAAGTGGTGGAGCTGGGCATGGACCCAAAAGAGAGTGGGGATCCAGGTTAGGTATGAGAGGAGTCCTGAGGAATGAAAGGCACTTGGAAGGAACAGTGTGGAAAGGGAGGTCAGACCAGGAGGCCCAAGGGCTGGACAGGCAGAGGGACAGCTGAGGTCCAGACCCAGAGGCCTAGGGTTCCATCCAGGAATGTCAGCAGGGCCTTAGTGAGCCCTCGCCACTGCCCAGCAGGCGGTGCTGGGTGCCCCCCTGTGCCTGTGGGTAGGCTGAGCTGAGAGAGGCCAAGGCGCCTGAGGCGGCCACAGAGCCAGCGAATGGCACCGCAGGGGAATCAAGCCCACCTTTGGCCAGCCCCAAGCAGGAACCCTAATCCCACCTTGCCCTTCTGCCTTCCACAAACCTCCTCTTCCACTGAATCTCGCTTTTGGAGTGTGCAGACGCTCTGGCGCTCTGGGGATCTAGGATTTGCCTCCCGTCCCTGGCTCTGGTTTGGACACAGCCAATGTGTCCTTAATCAAAACCACAGGCAGCGGTGTCCGCAGGGCCTGCTGCTGCGAGCTGGGCGCGTGCTGCTTCCGTCTCAGGCAAGTGATAAACAGGTCGGCCACAGGGGCGACCTGCTTCACAGTAGCCAGCAGCCAGGGACGGTGGCCGCCTGTGAGAGCGCCCAGCTCAGAGCAGAGGACAAGGGGGTGTCAGAGCCGGGCAGGGCAGGCTCCTCCCACCCCCGTGGTGTGGGACATCCTGGTTTTGGAATGGTGACAGATGGTTCAGAGAAGGCTCTGCAGGCTGTGTGAGGGGCACAGAGGGGCAGGCCCAGCAGGCCCGCGCCACCCGCCCTGCGGGGGCCCTTGTGCTGCGACTGCTCTCCAGTCGTGTCCACTGGTCAGCGAGGACTCATCTGCGTGTTTCCTGGGTGCCAGTGACTGAGACCACAAACCTGGTGGCCCCAAGCAGCACAGATCTAAGGCCCTGCCGTGCTGAGGCCCGAGGCACACCATCAGCTTTCCCGGCTGCACGAGAGCTGTGGGCAGGCGGGCCTCCTGGGGCCCGGAGAACCCTGTTCCTTGCCTTTCCCAACCCCCAGGGCCACCTCCCTGCCTTGGCTGGTGGCCCACCTCCCTCCCAGTTCTGTTCCATCACCACATCCTCTGCCCCTGACCCCATCAGGACTCTGCGATGACACCAGACCCACCCGACAGTCAGGATCATCTCTCCCTCAAGCCTTCGCTGAACCAGAGCGCCTCCCTCGGCCACAGAAGAAGCTGTGCAGATTCCAGGCTCAGGATGGCGGCGTCACTGGGTGACTTTGTCCAACCTTTCAGACCTGGGTCTCCAGTCCCGATGGGTCATGAGAACAATGTAATGAATCAGAAATAACATTTTGAAAGGTGAAACAGGACAATGGTGTCATCAGAGGCCCCACCCTTGGTGCAGCCAGTGCTGCCTGGTGACATTTCTCTCCTGGTGTTCTCATTCACACTCTTCGGGGACATGCGCGTGTGGGCACACACACACACACACACACACACACATTTGTGGGCGCCGAGGTTAAGGTTGGCAAAACTTGAAAAGCATGAGTGCTGGTGTCTGGCGTAGTGTCCCTCCCGCCTGCAGGGGCTCCGTAAAGAGACAGGGGTAAAGAGCGGGGTAACCGAGGGCACCTTCCATTCGGTAAGTCGATTAGCCCTCTGAGTTTGTTTGCTAGCTAATAAAACAGGGGTAATCATACTCTTGCCCAGGATTTTTGTGAAGATCAAATGAGAACAACGTGAGAGCTCTTTGGGCCTGCCCAGTACGGCCTGATTGTAAGGCAATGTCGCCGGTGTGCTTAGTCTCGGAGAGCTTCTGAGCTGCCTTGAAGGAAAAGGGCCTTGTAAGGAAATGTTCCGAAGTCTGCGGGTCCTCCTACCGTCCAGGAGATGGCACTCTTGACACGTGGGGAGAGGTGGGAGGTGGCCCGTTGGGGCTGCTGTTGAAGGGTACTGGGCCCCACAGAGTGTGGGCTCCAAACCTTAGCGGGCCTGGGTCTCCTTAGGAAGCCTCATGCCATGGAGAGGCTGACCGGCTCTGATGGCCTCCCCCGCCTCTGCTGATCCCCTCCAGATATGTGGGCTCTGTCAACAGGCGCCCTCTGGCCCACAGCAGTGGCTGGTACCAACCAGGGCCGAGGCCAGGGACTGGCCCTGGACCCATTGCATCCAATGCCCTTTCTGCCCCAGTCTCCCCAACTCGGGCCAAGTGAACCCCAGTGCTCTCCTGCCCCACCCCACTGGGTTCTAGAAAGGGAGGTGCCCGCTGCACCCCAAGTCCAAACCCCGATTTCTTCCTCTTCTCGCCCCTGCTGGCAAACCCACACTCTGGTTCTCTTTCCTTGCTTGGCTTTCTCTGTGATTTGGTGGCCCTGTCAGTGGGTGGACCTTCCCAGCTTTGGGGAGCCCTCTGTCCTCTCCAACCCACCCCTGGCGCCTCTCAGCCTCTCTGCACACCCTCTCTCCTGGCTGCCCGTCCTCTGCCCTGCGTCCTGTTCCCGTCAGGTGCCATGGGAGTGGGGCCCTGGGACTCTCTGCTCTAGCCCCTGGACCTGTCCATCCCAGAGTCTGCCTCTGTTCTCTGAGAGCTGGGTCATCTGGCTCAGAGGCTCAGACCACTCTACCAATGTGTGCCCAATCCCCAGGATCCTAGCTAGAGGGACTGTCTGCTCAAGGTCATGACAAGGTGACAACCAAAAGGGGAGAGAAGCCTGGGAGGGAGGAGGGGTCAGCCTGATGTGGAGACAGTGGAGTTCGAGGAGGGAGGGGAAGGGGAGGCCTACAGTGGAGGCCAGAACAAGATACCAGGGCCTCTGGCAGAGTCCTGAGCATAGTGAGTTTCGCATGCTCGCCTTAGGGCGCAGCCCTGCGTCTCCCCACAGGGTCAGCAAAGCCACTGTGTGGGGGGTGCACGAGCAGTCTGGGCCCCAGGGCGGGAAAGGCTGCAGCACAGCAGCCATGAGTGTGCAGTGGCCTCCTCTGCAGTTCCCGCCAGAGCCCGTCCTCCTCCAGCCTTTGCAGCAGCCTCCGCGAGCACTGCCCTCACTCCCATTTCCCTGAAGGAGACTGAGGCTGAAAGAGGAAAAGGCCCCTGAAGTTCCTCAGGGTTGTGGAGTGGGGGTGGAGAGTCAGAAAGAGCCAGGAGCAGAGAGGACACAGCTTGGACGGTCACGGGCCCAGAGCCCTCTCTCAGCCGCCCACTGTCCCTGGTCCTTGGCTTTGTGCGGGTTGGGTTCAATCTGACTGGCAGGCGTCTCCATCAGAAGAATCCGAAATTCGTCCGGGAGCTGCAAGTCCCAAAAAGGAAGTTCCCCAGATGGAAGACCCGGTGACTCCACGGGGTGGCTCTGGGCCTCCCCGCCGCCCCTTTCGCTGAGTTCACGTCCATGATCACAGCAGCGTCCAGGCCGTCCTCACCCACATGGGCCATGACACGGCTGGCGAGGGGAGTCTGGTCAGTGCCTGGGACACGTGGGCTCTGGTTGGCACATGAGGAGAACCTCCAGGAGAAGGGGCAGGAGCGCCGAGACCCCCGCGGCCAGGCAAGCCACCCTCCCTGGGCCTCCTCTGGGCCCCTCCGGGTCAGTGGGTCTGGGTTTGGAGACAGCTGGCCCCACACATCTGCCAGGCGGAGGCCACTGGGAGGACCCCCTGCAGACCAGGGCCGGAGCAGCTCCCAGGCCAAGCCAGGCCCAGCAGGAGTGCCGTGTCCCAGCGGGACCACGGGTGCAGACGGTCTCGGTTCCTGGACAACCATGGAATCAGGAACCAGTCGATGCACGGGCGCTGCAGGGCCGCTTCACATGCTCTATCCAGGGAGCCCTTTCTCACAGATGCCCGCTCTTCAGTCCTCCTCTCTGGAGGCTGTCCAGGGTCTCCACGTGCTCTCGTTTAAACAAGGCTCTGCTGCCCCTGGCAATGGGAGGGCACCGTGTCAGGGTCCCAGCCAGAAGCAACGTGGATTCACTCCTCTGAGCCTCAGCCCAGCCCAGAGGAGGGCGCCTCCTGTGCCCACCTCATAGGGGAAGTAGGCAAGGCTGCGGCTGCCTCCCTGCCTGGCTCCCTGCACACCAGCCTCGCTCGGAGTCCCTGGGGATGGGCCGGCTGTCCTTGCAGTGAGGAGATGGGGTTGTGAGAGGGTGGGCGGGCTGCAGGTGGTCACTCTGCTAGTAAACCCAGGGCCAGGGTTGGAACCCACCTGGCCTCAGAGCCCACAGTCCTCCATCCTGGGACTCCCTCCACCCCAGTCCTCCTGGCTGATGATGCACGGGGCAGAGAGCCCAGACCCACATGCTCCTGAATGTGCTGTCACCTGGGGCTCTGCTCTTGGACCAGGTCACACCAGGGCTCTGCTCTTGGACC
>JAJEJO010000358.1:271210-290826 GCA_020662805.1 Glaucomys volans | reverse complement strand
CCAAGTCGCTTGGATTACAGGCGTGCGCCACCACGCCCGGCTTGCAAAACTCATTTTGTTTTATAATTATAGTGTTCGTCTTAAAATGTGGCCACTTGAGAAGATAAGCAGTCAATTGAAATGAACCTGCATTCCCCCAAACCCCATGGGGCTGAGCATTTCAGCAGTGTCCGCGGCCGTCTGGGACGTTGGGATCGAATGCTCCTCGTTTCCTAGCGGGGCTCACCTTCCTGTCGGCCCGTCCGCCCACTCACCTCCGTACCTGTTTTGGAAAAGTCCTCTGTGGAAGCCGAATCCCAACCTCTGTCAGATTGTCAGTGACCTGCCTGAACTTGGCATTTCTTTGCTACACAGAGATTTTCAGTTTCCAGTTATTCCACTTTCCTTTCCTTTCTGTGCACGTGTGACTATTCACCCGGACGCGGCGACATTATCTCTCTGCTTGCCTCTCTGCTTGCATTGGCTCCCTGAAGCACCAACACTTGGTAGAGGCAGCGAGGGTTGGTTTCCTCGAGGGAAGGGACGCTCCCTGAGTGGCCCCCTGAGCCCGCGCCCCAGCCAGGGGCATCTGAGACGGGAGCCAGCCCAGGACAGCCCACTGGACCAGAGGGCGGAGTGAGGAGAGGCCGAGCTCCAGAAGGAGCCACACCCAGGCCAACCCAGGACCCCTCACACCATCCCAGCAGGACGACTCCCAGCGTGAGGCCTCTAACCTGGGGAACTTTCGGAGCCAGTTCTGACTTTCACAGTCGCACTCACTGGCGTCAATCTGCAAGTTCGCCCTCCCCAGAGTCCCCCAGTCCTGTGCATGGGGCCGTGTTCCTGGTTCTGTGCCCCCAGGAAGCTGTTTACCGTGTCAACTGACAGCGAATTGTTCCGGGTTTCTGAGAACGTCTCTGCCTCTCTGTCTCATCACGGTGCCTTCACAGAGTCTTCCAGAAGGTTTCGGCTCTCCACCTCAGCCTTTAGTTGTCCCTGCTTCTTTCCCCAGGGCACTGCCCCCTCCGTGGAGGTCCGCTGATGCCCCTGTGCGCGGCCCAGGCTCCTGCGTGTGTGGGCACCTTGGCCCTCGGCTCTGCCCATGGGCCTGGTGGCTGCCCGAGCTGGTCCTCGCTCTCCTGGAGCCGTGTGCACACTAGGCCTCAGTCCTGGGTCGGGAGAGTCCTCCTCCTCCTCCTTTTAAACTAGCTTGGCCACTGGGACCGGTTACTAGAACAGCTCATCACATCCTTTAAAATCCTTGTTAAGAGTTTATTGGTCCAGCGTGAAATTTGCACACGAATTTGAGGAAGAATCTGAGCTTTCCCATCCGTAAATAGTCTTCCTCCCTCATTGCTTCCTCTCGCCGCTCACTGGAGGCATACTCTACCTCCTCCAGTACAGTTTTCCTATTTTCTCTTGAAGACGCTTTTATTTCTAGAAGCTTTTTCCCTCTCAGGAATGAGGTCGGTGTTTACCGTGACACGTTCTGTGCTGGCCCCAGCGTGTAGGGAAGCCGCGGCTCTGGTAGAGACGGGATGCCCGCGCCCTTGCTCGCATCCATCTCTCAGGGGGAGCACAGGTCCTCGGCTCCCTCGCTGGACTGCATGTGTCTCCTGAACGTTTCCGTTAGTGCATTCTCAGCGGTTCACAGAGGACGGAATCCGCTGCCCTCCAATGCCCGGCCCTCCCCCCATCTTCCTCCTGTTTATTGTTTATTGTTTATTGCTGACTCCACATCATGGCGCACTGCGGTCACATGCAGACGCGGACCTCACTGTGGGGCCGTCACAGGTGCATGTAGCGTGATTGGTCAGTTCTGCTCCCCATCCTCCCCTTCCCATCCTCCTCCCCGTCCTCCCCTTCCCAGCCTCCTCCTTCCTCCTCTTCCTCCTCTCCTCCATGCTTCTCCCTTTTATTTTCTTTTAATCCCTTGCTTCTTCCTCGTATCTTTTAGCGCCGTATGTCAACAATCTTATCCTCTGCTGCAAAACACAAGTTGGCCTCTTCTTTCCATTTCTTACCTCTTACTTCTCATTTTGCTCTTCTGATGCCTGGACTTGGGGTAAAATGATAAGTACAGACTGTGATGGCAGAGCTCCTCCTCCTCCTCCCCCTCCCCCTCCTCCCCCTCCCCCTCCTCCCCCTCCTCCTCCACTTCCTCCTCCTCCTCCTCCTCCTCCTCCTTCTCTTCCTCCTTCTCCTCCTCCTTCCCGGGCACTGCAGGGAATTAATGTCGTATTTCCCTGACTTCACTGGTGGATGCAGGATCTGCTGTGGGTGCTGGTAGACCCTTGATCCGCCTACGGAGATCTTTTGCTGGTGGTTAGTTTTATTAATCTTTTTTCTATTTATTGCAGTGACCAGATGACCCTGTCTTCCATCTGATAATGTAAAGCATGTGAATTACGTTCTGGTGTCATTGGTCCTTGTATTCTTGGTCTGGGTCACACTTGGTCACACATTTAGGAGCCCTTTCCAGCTTATTGCTGGGTTGGGTTTACTAGTTCTCCACTGAGGACTTCTGGATCCACGTCCCTCCGTGAGCTCACTCCTGGGTGTCGCCCTCCTGCAGTTCCAGTGACCCACTGACAGAATGCGCTGGGAGGCACGCCCGCGTCCGTCCAGCAGGGTGTGGAAGGCTGGGCCGGCCTGTCCTCCTCATGGGCGTTGAACTCTGTAGAACTCTCCCAAGTGGGTCTGCTCGTGTCCGTGGATGGATGCTGACTGCGGTGATTTCTCCCTCCGTACTCTGTGCTTTCCCTCCTCCCCGCCCGTTTCCCGTGCTCACCTGAGGGAGGCTCCTTCCCTCCTGCCTCTTCCTCCAGCCCGGCTGGGCGATTGCTCTCACCCTGGTCGCTGTTGGGCTTAGACACACTTCTGTGTTCTCCATCTCCTCCTCTCAGTGCTGTGATCTGCCTGGGTTCCTGGACTCTGTTCGTCTGCTACCCCTTCTGCCTAATCTGCGTTGGCGTCCCACTGGGTCCTCTAAGTCTGCTGCTTTTCTAAGACACCGGCTTTCCCTTGGTGGCTCCGTGTCTTCTTTCATCTCTGGAACCGTCCTCCATGTGCTGGGCTGTCATCTTCACTAGACTGTCCTGCTGTTGGCTTCCTGGGGTAAATACGCTGCTGTTCCTCGCGCACACTCACCTTCCTTGGTGGCCCATCCTCTCACCAGCCCTGAGTTTGCGCTGAGCCATGGTCAGCGGGCATGGCTTCCTCTCTGCGCCTCCCTGGCCCTCACTGGGAGGTGTTCCTCTGGTGCAGGTTCTGTGCCCCAGGGCTCACAGGGGTTACTGGACCCAAGCCCATTTTTCTGATCACTCCCAAGCTTGGGATCTGAGGTCACTTCCCAGAGCACAGCCCGCTCTGACTGGAGACTAGCTTTCCATGGAGTTTTCTGGAGAGTCACATTTTTTAACTTTCCTCTTCACAAAAGAACAGTCCTCTGCAGACCACTGCTTCATGTGGCTCCATCAGTTCTATCTACCTCCCTAACTGGAATGCACCCAGGTCCTTGCTCTTGTCTGGTGTGGCCATGAACACTCAGCACTGAGTGCAAGCCCCTTGCCCTGCGTGCCTGAAATCGGCCGTGGATCAGCTCTGAGTTAGCTCAGACTTCTCTTTACATTTGGGAGCTGTGCTTTCCCGTTTCCTATGTATTCACTACAAGCATTTTCTCCTCTTGACCCAAAGAACACCGCGTGCATCTGCAGGGAGGCTGGCAGGCCCGCTAGGCCGTCTTGCTTCCAGAAGTCTTCTCTGCTCACACTCAGTGTCCTGGCACCTGCCTCCCTCTGTAGCCTCCACTCAGGGGACAGCAGGCCAGGGACACCGCAACGGCCAGCACTGGGCTTGACACTCACGCCACTCAGCAGGGAGCACACGCCTTGGAGCACATTTTCCCCATGGTGTCCACGGCATTTCCTGGTTTCCTCGGCCCAGCCGACCAGGCCAGGCCTCCTCGGATTCCCTTGAGAGCTCTCAGTCCCCTCCAGTTCTGATGGCTTGCAGTAAAGTTCGTCTTTTCTTTTCAGAACGGCATACAAGAGCTACCAAAAATGCTTCCAGTGATTGTAAGGATGTTTTCGTTGTGGTATCATCTTCAGACACATGACTGAACTGCCAGGGCACTTGGCTCCTCGGATTGCAGCCGACCAAAAATGACGGGGAGGGACCACGGACGCCTAGGTTGGGGAGGTGTGGGGCTTTTTTCTGTCTCTGAACTTGCAGGCCTCTGCATCAGAGGGCGATTCTAAAGCAGTGGAAGCGAAATCCGAATGTCTCCCTTCAGCTCTAGGACCCTGGAAGGCTGCTCTCGGCCTTTCTTCCTCTGCATTAAATCTTGGACGAACTCGCCGTCCCAACTGTCGTTGGGAGTAAGGGAACAGCTGCTTTCCCACGCTTTGAACAGCTCAGGCGTCAAATGTGGAAGTCTGTCTGGTGAGAAACACATCCCTGTCCTCAGACGGAGCTGGCCTGAGACCCTCGGATGCATTCGGGGGCTTCAGCATTCTCCCTCTTGCTCCCCTGCCCTGCCCCTGCCCTGCCCCTGCCGGCCACTGAGCTCAGAGGGGTCGGGCAGGGCAGTGGCCAGAGGCTCTTTGTTGTGGTTCAGAGGAAACACACTGGCACCTTGGCCACTGACTCTGAAGTGCCCACCCCAGCAGCTAGTGCCAGGGCTCTGCTCTGCCACCAGCAGGTCAGGGTGGTCACAGCTCTGGCCTGCTGATGACTGGCTCACGAATCACACACCACCAGTCTCCTCACCCTTCAAACTCAGGGCCTCAAACCTGAAGACCCTGCAGTGGGTGCAGGTGAAGGAAGGTGAGGGGACAGCCCCTGGGAACGGGGTTCAGAGTGACAAGTCCATAGGACACTGTCTCCACACCAGGCTGGTGCTGGGAAAGCAGCTTGGACCTGCTCCAGGCATGGGTCCAGCCCCTGGGCCAGGCTGTGTGGGGCATGGTGACTCTCCTGTCCCCTCGGCCCTCGAGGTCGAGGGAACCAGAGAAGAGCTGTTTAAAATTCTGTTGAAAATGATGGACAAAATTCTTTGCTTGTTATTTTCTTCCCATGAATATTATTATTGCCTAATAAGAAAGCTTTATTCCAAATTTCAAAATCAAAAGCACACTTAAAGACCAAGGGGTTTGAGTTAGCAATTCTCAAGTATTTGAACAGCATGCTAAAATTTGGCTTACGAAAATTCCTTTTCAAGAAAATAACTCAGAGGTAGTCCAATTTGAGCAAAGTCTTAGCTGGACACCATTGTGTAAGCAGACAATGACTAAAACCAACACCCCCAGGAGAAATTTGGACACACTGAATTAATTCTCCTGTCATAAAAAGACAGCAGCTTGATGCACTCCTGTGACGCTGCTCATGGTTTGGTTTAAAAAAATACACACACACACAAAACCCTTCCCAAGTAACCCTGACTTCTCACTCAGCCTGAAAATCAAGGAGTTTCTGAGCTAAAACCACAGCCACTGCCTAGAGAGCCACAAGAGGTTAGGCAGGCAGTTTTCTCCTCCACTGTACCGACGTGTGGGTCCACAATGCCCCTTGGAAATGGGGCCCTCTCCTTCCATGGAAGGGAAGCAGGTCAGTCCTGCAAGGACCATCACATCAGGTGGGCATGGGGTCTGCTCCTGACCCGCTGGGCAGGCAGCTCTCCCCACCGAGCAAACCCCAGGGCAGTCAGCCGCGGGAAGGAGAGGCTCCCATGGGCTCACAGTCTCGGGCATCCACGTCGCTTGCCTGTCAGCCACAGGCAGGCCACCCAGCCTCAGCGCTGGGCCTCAGGGGACACGCCTCCTCAGAGGGAGAGAGAGTGGCACCAAGAAGGGTGGATGCGTTTGGCCAAGGTCACACAGCTCACTTAGGGCTGAGGTTTCCCTGAACGCAGGGCTGGAGGCTGGAGTTTTGGTGAAGTCCTCACAACATCGCTAGCGCCCCGCCGATGTGGCAGCGGTCAGGTGCTTGGGACTCTCCACCGAAAGGAAGAGCAGGACAGGGGCAGACCTGGTGGCTGTGGGGGATGTTGGAGGCGGGGTCCCTGCAGGCGGTCAGGCCACCCCCCAAGGCAGCCCGAGGCTCAGTTTGTTCTGACAACTGGTTTTGCAGCGGGTGAGGAAGAGGAGCTCTTGAGCAGCGATGGAGGCTGGAGACGTGGACTGCGGCTCGGTGACCCCCGGGCCAGCCCCAGCTGCCGCAGACAAGCTGATTCGGTGCTCATTCCCAAACCCCACCTCTGTGACCCCTTGAAATAAAGACGCGCGGAGGGGAAGTAGCATCCTCCGCTTCTCGGGATAAAGTTCATTTGTGGTAGGGGGGGACGTTCTGTGTCAGGCGTGGGTCAGGCCAGGTCGGTGTCAAGGTCATCCACTCACACTGAAGAAGGTACATGAGATGGTTTGGGGTGACCACCAGGAAACCAGGGCCCTGGCTCCTTCCCTGGCCCCTGCTCCCTCTGAACGCTGCTCCTGCTGGGGCGAATCCTCCACAGCTCCAGGCTCCGCTCCCGCTCCTGCTTCTGCTCTCAACCTGGTGACAGCTGTACCCAGCCACTGAGGGGTCAGTGAAGGTGTGCCCTGCATGGGGTGAAGGCTACGGGCAAGGTGAAGGGGGCTCCGCCAGCCCAGGGCAAGGGACGCACGGTTGCCGTTCACAGCCCACCCTCAAAGGCTGTCACCTTGGAAGGTGGCTCGTCGTCTCTCCTGGAGAGAGGACACGCTCGTGCCAGCCTGTGCACGGGATGGTCTGCATGTCCATTTTAACACTCATTTATATGAAGTTCTGTTTAGTGACTCACTTTACCCTTTCAAATCAGTATGTCTATTTAGCACCTGGAAATAATTAAACCCAACACTTTTATTTCTCCTCCCAAAAGGTCATTCATTTCCCTGAAGTTTTGAAGCCGAACCCTTAGAGTCCCGGCTCCCAGCTTTCAGGACCTGAGGTAACGTCCCTGCGTGTCACAACGGGTGCTCAGTGGAGCCAAACCAGAGTCTGCCCTGGTTCCCCGGGGCCCCAGCCAGCCTGGTGGCTGCCATTCCTCCCCTGCCACCAATGGACCCGGTCACCCAGAGGTTGATAGGAGGATTGAATCACCCTCACCCTCCATCTGGGGCCCTGGGACGTCTACACTGCAGGTATTCACACCCAAACCCTCTCCCAATCTCTGGCCTCCTTGACAACCCATTGCTGACCCTGGCCTGCCTGCATTTCCCTAACCAGTCTCCTCCTGTGGGCCTGGACATGTCCATCCACCATCCTCCTGAGTGGCCCCCTTTTCACCTCCTCAAGCTAAATCCTGAAGCTCGCAGGCCACTGCGTGCTCTGGACCCGAGTGCAGATCCCACAGATCCTCAGGCTCTGGCTTCCGTCCTCCTCCTCCTCCTTGGTGTCCCCTCTGGGTAGCCACACACCTTTCCCCTCTGGTCCCAGTTCCAAGACTTGCTCACAGGATTCACATGCGAAGCTCTGGCATCAGGGGCACCAGGCAGCCCCCGAGCTCCACAAAAGGCTGCAGACCTGGACTCGGGCAGAAACCTGTCACCTGCAAGCAGCCAGCATTGCACCAGGAGCTGTCTGCTTCTGCAGGTGGCTGGATGGGGGGATCTGGCATTGCTGTGGTGGCCTTGCACTGCTGCAGCCTGATCAGCCCACAGCAGGCTCCCTGGGAAGCCACCCGATTGACTGACTGCCCCTTGCAGACGGCCAGCGGGTGAGGTGGAACCAGCCTCCGACCTGGCTCAAGACTCCCCAGGGTGTGGTGCTCAGGGTTGACTGTGCCAATGACAAAGATGCACTGCACTGAGGTGACATTTCTGCACGTGTCCGTGCGTCTCCCTCATTCCCACCTAAGGCAGCTCTGTTGGCGGGCGGCGTGGGTCCTGGCTGGGATGTAATGCTCTCAGCACTCAGCTGCTCCCTGCGTCCCACCAGGAAGCCATGACTCCAGGGCTTTCGCTGGCAGTTCTAAATATGTTCAAAACCAGAGCACACGTGCATTCCTTCACTTCTGTGGCATCTGCGAATGCCTATGTGTAGGTGAAACAGAAATACCACTTAATGTGAACATTTGCCTACAGTCACTTACTCATTTGCATAAAGCAGAAGCATCCACGGCTGTGGAGACATCGACCTCCAACGATCTCCTTCCACTGAGATTGCAAGAGAGAGCAAGGGTTGGGGACCTTCCAGACGCCCAGAGTGGGACCTGGGTGCACCATGTTGGCAGAGCATAAAGGGGTGTTGGATGCACACGCAATCTCACAGTGCATGCGTGCCAAGCAGACGGGAAGACGGAGAGCTCGGCAGGTGAATTCAGGCAGGGACCTTAACAATAGGAAAGGCCAAAGTCTGGAGGGCTCAGGGCTGAGCAGCAGGTCATATACAGTCCCCAGGCATCGGTGTTAGTGAGCTTGCTCATCTCCACGTGCCCTGGGAAGGCGCTATTTCAGGGACACGTTTGAGTGGCAGTCACCGGGGGAAACTGTAGCATATCTAATGTAAGATCATTCATGCAAATTAAAACGCACACAGTATTAAAGTGCACGATTCTTGACAATGCCTGGAGATCGGGGTAAAGCAGTCATCTGACCAGCAGGGGAGGGGAATAGGAAAAAACGTAGTGAGGATGGAAGGACAGGTGGATGGGCACAAAGAAAGACGGGGCCCACCCTCTGTCTTTGGTAATAATGGTCCCTGAACTACAGAGGAACCAGCTCAACTGTGTGCACCCAAAGGTCAAGAACAAATCAGGGTGTCTGGAGCACCAGAGCGGGCATCCCCTGACCTAATTTGGTGAAAACTGAAGCTAAAAGCAGGAGGCACTGGGGGAAACGCACCCCTCCCCCTCCCTTGCAAATTCTCAGGCGGTTGGGAGAACAGACTTCCCACACATGTGGGATGAGCCCAGCCAGTTTTATTTGAATCTTCAAAGGCAAATTACCTCATCCGACATCTGGTTTCCATGTCTGCATGAGTGTGTGAGTCTGTGCATGTGAGCATTTGCACACGCGTAGAAGAAAAGCTGAATGGAACATTTGAAACCGTCAGGAACGGTCATGCTGGCGAGCGGCGGACACTGGGGAGGGAGTTCATTTTTATTTTACATTCTGCTTAAAATATTTCCAAAGAACATGCACTATTGCTGTAATAACTCCACATCCACTCAGCAGCTGCACTCAGTTCTGGGAAGTTGCTGCATTTGGGTTGAGAATTTGGATGTGGTTATACATGTTGGATGATTCCCCACGGACCTCACCCTGACAGTGAGGAAAGTGAGGAGCGGTCACACGGTCCGTGCCCCCATCTGCCTGCTGGGTCCTCTGCAAACACTCACACCTTGTCTTTTAAAACAGGCCCTACAGCGTTAGATTCGGGCTACTCAAGATGTTTAAGTGTTGCTGAAATACGCCACTTGTGACCAAGCCATTGGCCACCACTCATCGCCTGGAGCTGCTCTCCACGGGGAAGGAAAGTGGAGTTTTAAATATCTCTCATTAGGAAGTCCCAGGAATAAGTCACTTCTGGAAAGATGCTTGTCACTGAGAGAGAGAAAGCAGACTCAACTCGCTGCCCATTTCCATGCACTCAGTGATAGGACATTGATTCTTTTTTTTTTTTTTGGAACCAGGGATTGAACTCAGGGGCACTCCACCACCGAGCCACATCCCCAGCCCTATTTTGTATTTTATTTAGAGACAGGGTCTCACTGAGTTGCTTAGGGCCTCGCTAAGTTGCTGAGGCTGGCTTTGAACCTGAGATCCTCTTGCCTCAGCCTCCCAAGTGCTGGGATTACAGGCGTGCGCCACCACACCCGGCCAGGACGTTGATTCTTTTTCCCCCCAATTTCACCCTTTCTCATCCAATCCTGAACCAAGAGTCGGGGTGAGTGAACTCAGGAGCGTGTGGCTGGCGGTTGGCTCAGCACCCCTCCTGCCCCCATGCATTAGGGAGCTGCAGCGAACTCGCCACAACCCAGGGCCGACGCCCCCTCACTGGTCTCCAGCACACTTCCAGGCTGGCAGGGCTCGCACCTCCTTGAGGTCCCAAGGATGTGGAGCCAGCGACCTTCCCGGACTTCTCCCTCCCACCCAGCAGCCAGGAGCCAGCTACAGCCCGCATGTCACAGGCTTGGAATGGCAATGCACAGTCCTCCCTAGTGTGCTGTTGATGGGCCACTGGACGGTGTCACTGGTGAAAGGACTTGGTACTCAGAAACTTCAGCCTCTCTCTGAGCAAAATGTCAGCGCCTCTTGGCTGGTTGCCCAAGGTCTTGGGGACGCAGGACTCGGCATCTGTTCAGCCACAAGACTGCAGCTCCGAATGGCACCTCTGGGCCCTTAGCCTTCTCTGTCGTTGGCTTCAAATGTATCTGCTTAGTACCCTGAAGAAGTGCTTTGTGTTTGTTTCCTAGAATCTCAAAAGTCACCGTTTTTATGAGAAGTTGCTCTACTCTGCTGAAAACTAGCCTCGGACTTCGCCGGCGTCGTGCCAGTAGCTACAGATATTTCACAACAGACCCCTTTCCGGCAAGCGTGATAGAAACCACGTGGAGCGTGGTGATTCCTTCTCGCTCCTGTAGAGAATTATCAGTTCAAATTCTCTTCGTGCAGCCCATGTAGATTCATATTTTGCAGTAGGAAATGAAGGACTGCTCACTATTTATATTTATGACTTCCTGAACAGTAATATCTACATGATTGGTCGCAACACTACTTTTTTGAATATTTTATAACAATTAAACAAAAATAAGGACTCTGTTCTGTCTTTCGGAAGCCAGGCTGACTGAGTTTAGCTCACACGTTAAACACACACAGTTCCACGGGTTCTCACAACACATGGAGGTGACCAGCCACAATCACGAGAGAAGCATTCCTACCAGCTGGGTCCCCTGGAGACCCTCTGGTCTCTCCTCGCCTCATCCTCAGGTCCTACCAGCTGCTGATGGGTTTTGCCCTGTGGTCTGTCTTTTCCAGATCGTCATACAAATGAAAATGGGCTGTGCCTTTCCATTTTGGCCTCTGGCAATTAACACATGCTTTTGAGATGCGTCCACGTGGCTGCATTTATGGGCCTTTCCTTTGTTTTTGTCGCTGCCTAGTATTCAGTGGTCAGGATGTATAAGAATTTGTTTAGTCGCCAGTTGAGGGTGATTTGGGTCATTTCTACTTTGGGGCAAAATGAAAGCAGCTCTGATGAAGATCTACTCATCACTGGGTCCTTTGGTAAGGAGCTGCCAAATTGTGTTCCAAAATAGCTGTGGTAAAGACACATCGAGTTTGCCCCTTGACTCTGGTTAAGTTTACAGTTCAGTGGTGCTGAACACATTCATAGTGCCATGCAACCATCACCCCGTCCTTCCCTGGGACTCTTTTCATCTTGTAAAACAGAAATGCTGTCCCCATGAAACAGGATCTCTCCATTCCCCACCCTCACCACGGTCCCTGAGAGTCACCGTTCTGCTTTCTGCCTCGGTGATTCTGACTGCTCTAAGGGTCTTGTGCAAGAAGACTCTCACAGCGTCTGTCTTTTTGTGGTTGGACTGTTTCAATGAGCATGATGTGCCCACGAACACTGTGGCTCATCCACAGTGTAGCTGAGGTCAGATTCCCCTTCCTTGCAAAGGCTGAACAAGATTCCATTGTGTGCATAGACTACTTCTTGCTTCTCCATTCACACACACAAGGACACTTGAGTTGTCTCTAAGTTTTGGTTATTGAGAACAATGCTGCTGTGAACACAGGTGTACGTCATCTCTTCAGGATCCTGCCTTCAGTTCCCTGGGCTACTTACCCAGGAGTGGAACTGGTGGACCCCATGGTGCTTTGCTGTTGATGTTTAGGGATCATCATACTGCTTTCCACAGTGGCCGTACCATCTTACATTCCCACCAACATGGTGCTGGAGTTCCAGTCTCTACAGTTTTGCTAACACTTCAGATTTGATAGTAGCCAGCCTAATGGGAATGAGATATAACTACTTATAGTTTTGATTCATAGTTCCCTAGTAATCTGTGGTATTGAACATCTTATTTGGGGTTCCAAATGCCTCCTATATTCTCAAGGTCTAGATGTTTTTCCATTATTATTTCCCTGAAGAGTTTATCCATGCCATTAGCCTGCATTTCACAACCCTCTTTCATTCCACTGATTCTTGAATTTGGGGTCTTAATCATGCTCCATAGCTCTTGTATACTCTGGTCATGATTACTTATTTTCTTTTCTTTAATATAGTCTGCATGCTTGGGCTGGGGATATAGCTCAGTTGGTACAGTGCTTGCCCTGCCAGCACAAGGTCCTGAGTTCAATCCCCAACACCACAAAAAACAAATATATATATATATTAATCGTTTTTTCATTATTCTTTTGAATTCTTTATCTGGTATTTCATACACTTCAATGTATTTGGATTCAGTTTCTGGTGAATTATGAACTTGGAGGCATCATAGTACCTTGTGTTTTTCACATTTCTTATATTTCTTGTTGGATTTTATATATCAATTGGGATGAGTTTCTGTTCCACTCTTATGTGTGGGTCTTTCTTTGGGCACAGTCTTTTCTTGCCAAAGTGTTCTAGAGTAATCTAAATTAACAATTTCTATGTCTTCTTGGGAGATTTGAGTATTTTGCTATTTTTAAACTGTTTTTAAATTGTTGAGTTTTGTTTTGTTTCTTTTGGGAATTGGGTATCAAACCCAGGGCCTCATGCTTTAAATAGTTGAATTTGAAGAATTCTTTATATTTTCTAGATTTTAATCCCATATCAGATATATGATTTGCAAATATTTCTTTCCATTCTGTATGCCTTTTTACTCTGCTGGTATTGTCTTTGATAGATTAAAAATTTTAAACTTTCATGAAGTTTGGTTGATCTATTTTTCTTATGCTTTGATCCTATCCAAGAAATCATTGCCCCCAAATTCAATGTCATGAAGTTTTTGCAATATTTTCTTCTAAAAGTTTTGTGGATTTTGGTCCTACATTGAGGTCTTTGACTCACTCTGAATTAATTTTTGCATATGCTGTGATATAAGGTTCTTACGTTTTTCTCATGTGGAGGTATCATTTCCCAACAGTACTTATTGAAAAAAACCCTATTTTTTCCCATTGAATGATCTTAGAATTCTTGTGAAAAATTATTGGATCATATTTGCCAATATTTATTTCTAGGACCTCTGCTTAGTTACGTTGGCCCTTATGTTTATTTTCATACTAGTACCACTCAGTCTTGAGTAATGTATATCTGTAATAAGTTTTGAAATCAGAATGTGTGAGTGCCTTAGCTTTGGCATTCTTTTGGAGTAGTGTTTATGTTACTTGGGGTCCCTTGAAATTGTATATTAATTTTAGGATGCGTTTTTCTATGTCTTCTAATAAATCATTATAATTTTGATAGGGATTGCACTGAATCCATAAATCACTTTGGGGTATACTGACATCTTAGTAATATTATCTCCCAATACTGACCATAGGATGTGTTCCTAATTATCAATATTCATTTCATTTCATTTTTTTTAGCAATGTTTTGTGGTTTTCAGTGTACACATTTTTTACTTCTTTGATTAATTCCTTAGTACTTTTGATGCTATTATAAATGGAATTCTTTTATTATTTTTTAGTTTTACAGACTGCATTTTGATTAATTGTATACAAATAGGGTACAACTTTTTGTTTCTAAGGTTGTGTATGATGTAGATTCATACCATTCATGTAATCTTACAGGTATAGGGCAATGATGTCTGTCTCATTCCACCATTTTCAAACCCCTGTCCCCTCCTCCCTCTCATTTCCCTCTACATAATCTAAAGTTCCTCCATTTGTCCCTTACCCACTATGCCACCATCCTCTTTATGAACCATCATCCACCATTTCCCATCAGGGAAACCATTTCCCATCAGGGAAAACCTTTGGCCTTTGGGTTTGGGGGCTTGGCTTATTAAACTTAGCATGATATTCTCCAATTCCATCCATTTACCTGCAAATACCATAATAGAATTCTTCTTTATGGCTGAATAATATTCCATTGTGTATATATACCACATAAATACAGAACCCACATAAATACAGTTTATAAATACAAACCCACATAAATACAGTTACCTCATACTAGACAAAGGAGTGAAAAACATACAATGGATAAAAGATAGCATGTTCAACAAATGGTGCTGGGAAAACTCAAAATCCATATATAGTAAAATGAAATTAAACCTCTATCTCTCACCGTGCACAAAACTCAACTCAAAATGTATCAACAACCTAGGAATTATGCCAGAGACCCTTCACCAAATAGAAGAAAAAGTAGGTCCAAATGTTCATCATGTTGGCTTAGGACCAGACTTCCTTAACAAGACCCCCAAGGTACAGGAAATCAAAGCAAGAATCAATAAATGGGATGGATTCAAACTAAAAAGCTTTTTCTCAAAAAAGGATGCAATCAATAATGTGAAAAGAGAGCCTACAGAGTGAGAGAAAATCTTTTCCACACACACTTCAGATAGAGCACTAATCTCCAAAATTTATAAATAACTCACAAAACTTTGCACCAAAAATACAAAGAACCCAATCAATAAATGGGTCAAGGAACTGGACAGATACTTTACAGAAGAAGATACACAAGTGATTAATAAATATATGAAAATGTATTAGAGTAATTAGAGTAACTAGTAATTAGAGGAATGGAAATTAAAACAACTCTAAGATTTCATCTTACTCCAATTAGAATGGCTGTTATCAAGAACACAAGCAATAATAGATGTTGGTGTGGATGTGGGAGAAAAGACACACTTATACATTGCTGGTGGAGTTGCAAATTTGTGCAGCCACTCTAGAAAGCAGTATGGAGATTCCTCAGAAAACTTGGAATGGACCCACCTTTTGACCCAGTTATCCCACTCCTGGGTTTATACCCAAGGACTTTAAGTTAGCACACTAGAGTAATGCAACCAGCAACATTAACGCAGCTCAATTCACAATAGCTAGATTGTGTAACCAACCTACATGCCCTTCAACAGATGAATGGATAAAGAAACTGTGGTATATATACACAATGGAATTCTTTTTATAATGTCCTTTCATGTTGCTCATTATTAGTATATGAAAATGCTTCTTAATTTTGACATTGTGATTCCTGTGGCTTTGGTGAATTAAATTGCATATAAATTTTAGAACTTTTTAATACATAAGATTATATAATTTTTGAACAGAGATACTTTTACATCTTTCCTTTCCAACTTTTATTTTTATTTGCCTTTTATTTCATTTTCTTGCCTAATTGTTCTGGATCAGGGCACATGAAGAAACAGGATCTTTTTTCCCCCATTCAAAGGGGAAAAAAGATCAGCAGAGAAAAGACTCGATGAAGCATCTACTAAACAAGACTTCAAAACATCTCAAAATTCTCAGAGAAATACAGAAGATGGGGAGAAAAATCAAGAAAACCATTTATGAACAAAATGGAAATATCAATGAGGAGAAGAACTAAAGGGAAATTCTAGAGCTAAAAACTACAGTAACTGATACAAAAATTCTGCTGTAGGGATTTAAAGGTAGATTTGAACAGACAGAAGAAAGTATCAGCAAACCTGAAAATAGGAAAACAGGACAATGGGGATTACTGACTCTGAGGAACAGAAAATAAAATAATATTTAAATAAACTGAAAAGAGGTTTTTCACCCCTATGAGAAAACATCAATGTACTCATGTGATTGCCATAGACAGAGGAGAGAGAGAGAGAGAGAGAGAGAGAGAGAGAGAGAGAGAGAGAGAGAGAATTTGAAGGAATAAAGCAGAATTTCCTAAATTTGATGAGCAACATAAACTTCCAAGAAGTCCAATGAATGCCAAGTAAAATGAACATAAAGAGACCCACACCAAGACACATTATAATCAAACTTTTAAAAACAAAACCTAGAGGGAGTCTTAAATGTCATAAGAGAATAAATCATTACATGCAAAGGATCTTCAATAAAATTCTCAGCAGATTTCTCATCAGAAACTTCAGAGGCCAGAAGGCACATGGGCCAGTACACTCAAAGTGTTAAAACAAAACGAAACAAACATCACAAATCCTATGTCCAAAAAAATTATTCTTACACCCTGAGGGAGAAGTTGGGAGATTTTCAGATAAACAAAAAGGGAGACAATTTTGTCATCACTACAACAACAATAGATGCTCTGTTATGGGGCACAACTTAATAACAGACCATTCACCACTGAGAAGTCCAAATTTGAGAGTCTTTGTTCAGCCGACTGGCTGATTGTCTCACACAATGCCCCCCAAAATGGCTATTGGGAGAGCAGCCCCGACCACAGGGTTGCAGGGGTTCTTATACCAAAAATCACATCAATCACAAGTGTCTGTTGCTATGATTCGAAAGTACAAACCTATATCGTGAAATCATCATCAGAGGGGGAAGTGGGTCAGAATGACCTTTACCTAGGTACAAACTAAAGGTTACTAACATCCACAATATCATTGTTGACATCACCGTTCATATGGTGCATTGTTTAGGAGAAATAGAAATCAAAAGAGAACAATTTTTCATCACATAAAAATTGTCATTTTGTATTGCTGAGCATGTCACATTAAGTAACTTAGGATGGGAATGGAGATGGGGTGTTCCCATGGGAGAAGCAAAGTAACTGTTAATAGGTACAGAAGTGGGGCGTTCCCATGGGAGAAGCTCATTTCCTACATAACATGGAGTCTCAGAGCAGAATGGAGTCTGTTTAGTCATTGCCCACATAGCCTGGCCTGTGACATTTCCATGGAGACAAATCTGTCGGCCCGTCACAGCTCAAGGGAGTTCTACAGGGTAAAAGAAACGACACTGCACAGTTCCTCAAATCCATATGAAAAGCTGAACATCATTGTTAAGATGAATATGTGGACAATTTAAAAATCTTGTAATATTACAACAGTGGTCTTTAACTTTACTTTTTATATTCATGATTTAAGACACCAGTACTTTTAAAATATAATCACTCTGAAACCCAATGATAGTTTTGATTTATAACTCTAAATTTTCTCTTTTGCTTAATTTAAGAAACTAATGCATTCAGAACAAGTGTAAGTTTATGTTTTGGGACACACAATATACAAAGATGTGATTTTGTGACATCAACAAACGAAAGGGTAGGGATGGAACTGTAAAGGAGCAAGATTTTTGTATGTTGCTGAATTTAAGCTGGCATTAAACTTAAAGCTTCACAACTTTAGGGTATTAAATGTAATCCCATTGGTAACCACAGAGAAAAATCTCTGGAGTATACAAAAGGGAAGTGAAAAAGGGATTTGAATATTTCACTGCAAAAAAAATCAATTAAACAGCAATTCAGTAAATGAGGGACAAAATAGCCTTGAGGTATAAAGAAAAGAAATATCCTAATGAGAGAAGTCCCTCCTACTCAGTAATTGCTTTAAATGTAAATGGATTAAACTTTCCAGCAAAAAGAAAGAGATTTGGAAGAATGGATTAAAAACACAGGATTCAAGTATTTGCTGTCTACAAGAGACTCACTTCAGACCTAAAAGCAGATAAATTTAAAATGGAGTATCAGAGGAAAAACAGACATTCCATGCAAACAGTAACCAAGACGGAGCAGAGGCAGCATGTTCACTGTGTTTCTCCCTGGGTAGTGGTTTTGCTGCATACCATAACTTTTGTGTTTGTGTTTTCATTAAACACTATATACTTTCTTTTTTTTTAAAGTTTTATTTTATTTTTAGTTGAAAATTAGTAGTAGATAAGAATAATTTCTACCAATCTACTACCTACCATGGTGACCATAGGTCATAATAATGTATTATATATTTCAAAATTTCTAGAAGAATAGATTTTTAATTTTCTCACCATAAGAAATGGTAATATGGAGGTGATGAATATGCTTATTATTCTAAATGTTTTTAATTCTGGTTGTTCCGGAGAGTGCTGTTCAGTTACACAGATTTGTGAAGTTTGCTCTTTCACTTCTGTTACTGATTTCTAAGTTCATCCACCTATCGGCAAAGAAGATACTTTGTATTCATGTATATTTTTTAATCTACTACAACTTGACTTGTGGCCTAAAATATGCATACCCTGAAAAATGCCCCACGTGCACTTGAGCAGACCACTGATGCTGCTGCTGGGTGAGATCTCCACACACCCCTGCGGGATCTAGTTGATTCATCGTGTGTGTTAAACCTTCCGTTTCCTCACCTGTGTTCCATCTCATTCTTCTACCCACTGTGGAGAGTGAGCTGTCCACATTTTCAAGTATTACTTAAGAACGATTTCTCCCTTCAATCATGTAGGGTCTTGTTCCCTGTATTTTAATGGTCTGCCATTAGGAAAGTCATGTTGGTCACTGTCACATCTCCTTGCACTTCGTTAATATCAGCATGCTGCACTCTCGAACATTTTTCTTGAAGTTGGTTTTGTGCGATGTTAGCGTAGCCACTCCTGCTTCCTCCTGTCACTGCAGGGGCTCAAGGGGCCGCCTTGCGGTGTTACGTCCATGGTCCCAGTTGGTGTGTGACTGTCAGGATGTCAGACGTTTAGCTCCAGGGAAGGTTCACTTACAAAACTAGAAGCTTCTGTGTGGCTTACTCAGGTGTGCTGGGGTGAAAGAGCTCCTGCTGACATTTTTCCTCTGTGATATTTCTTTGCCAAGAGAGCAGATCAGTGTTAAACAGCAATAGGGCCTCGGCTCTGCCGGGGCTGCAGAATGCTGTGCAGGACTCTCAACTCCATCACAGGGTTGCCAGAAGCGTTGTGGGATTCTCTTCCCATCTACCCACTCCGAGAGGAAGTGGAGGAGTGCGCAGGGGCTCTTCCTTCTGACGCCCTCGGGAGGCAGGGTGTCCAAGACCATGCTCTCAGGGCACGTGTCTTGCTTCAGAGGTTGACCGGGAACAATGGCCTTGAACACGGGTTTTTTCCTTGCCCGCCCTCCTGATTCTGATAATCATGCATCTCTGTTACTAATCCTGGCTGGCAGAACAGTAGGTGAATATAATTTCTTGGAGAAGATTCGCAGTTCAGTTTTGGTTCTGAATCATGGTTTCACGCTGTGGCGTACTCACTGTTCATATTGATCCTCAACACTTAAAACATTTAAGTGTTCAACGTCCACACTCTTGTTTTCATATTTATTGTTCTTGACTCTGAAATTCAAAAACAGTGTCCCATCCGCCCTCTGCAGAGCCGCTCCTGGATCCCCATCTACCTTGTCAATAGGAAGTGTTTGCTTGGGGGTGAGACAGCAGCTTCAGGAGCTGGCCAGCACGGGGAAGGCGGGGTGACGGGGAGTGCAGGTGACTGTACCTGTGTGACCCGATTCTCCACGCTGGAGGGGTGCCGGGGTCCAGCCCCAGCACAAGGGTGGTGGTGGTCTCTGGTGAGTGGGACGGCGTTGTTACCCTTTGTAACTGGTGTCGAGTCCTGCTTCCTCAGGTGTTGAAGAATAACACCGTAGAAGCAAACCGAGGCAAGTGTAGAGTGGAAAATAAAGTTTTATTAAAGAAAAGTAAAAGCAGACTTCTCCCGAGTGGAAGAAGGGGACCCAAAGGCGGAATCCCGGGAACCTTGCTTTAGCTTTGAAGTTACCCACAGTTAAGTGTTGATAATAGAAATAGC